>VZSV01000238.1:776220-823159 GCA_013398735.1 Nothocercus julius | reverse complement strand
TAAGTTACAGGAACAATTGAATGAAGTTACATGGAAGCATCATAAAGAGGGAAAAGAATTTGGTAAATCAAATACAAAAAAAAAAAAAAAAAAAAGTCAAATACAAAGTAGAGGATTAAGTTAAAGATTTTGAAGCCTTAAGGAAAAGACAGAAATTCAAAGTTAGGTTTCTATAGCGACATTAACATTATCTAGAAAGTAGGTAGTATAGTAAAGTCTTTGATACAAATAAATTATTCTGACCAGTAATCATAAATTGTGGAAGATTAATGGGTATATCAGAAGGATTTTTCTTATTTTTTGCTATTAAAAAAAGCACCTTGAGTAATAAAAACTTAACATAGCAATAACTGTAATTTTGCTATACAAGAGCAAAAATACATGTTGTATTCTCAACAGCTAGACAGATTACTTGCTTATATATCAACAATCTTCATATTCATGTGAATATAAAGATGAAAATTTCTTGCTCTCACATACTTTGCTTATAAAAGTAACAAGGGCATTTTTTTTTCTAAATATTTAAAGAATATTTAGTTCCGTTATTTTTAATTTATATTGTTTTCCTTATTACTGCTATTATTATTTACATTTCCCTTATTTTCCCACCAAGTTTGAATAGTGACTCTATTTTTTAGTTAGGATAGACTCGTGAAAAAAAAAAAAAAAATGAGAAGTTAAATGGCTTTCAAGTGATTACACAGAATTTATTTCTTCTCTTGATGATCCGTCAGATTATTGGTTATGATATTTAAAGTTAATATTTGATAGGTGAGACAAAATTTAGATATATACTATCATGAAAATAAATTCCTTTCTTCTCCCCTAACAACAGGGGCAAGACTCCCAAGATTCCCTAATATCTGAATAGAAGTAGCATGGGTAAATGCAGTAAAGCAGATGCATATTACTATTATCCATTGACTATGCATACAGTTATGTGTTGACCATACTGTTGAGCATCCTGTTGATATCCATGCTCTTACTGACTGAGGCCATCTGTTCTATTGTGCAACTGTGGTCTGACATTCATTGACTGCATAAGGAACTAAAGCCAGGAAGGATAAAAGAAAGTGACCCACATATCTCTGGTGTGGATGTGGACTCCCCATCGGCTGACCTGAGGACCCAGCAACCCACCCATCAGCAGTGACATCCCAGGGAGAATATAAATCACCCTGGTGCAGCTCGAGTGTGGAGAAAACAATCCAGAGAAAATTATGGTGGAAGGGTTGCCACAGGGACAAGAAAACAGTGAGAGCAGCCATTATACTGTGTGTGAGCAGCACATTGTACTGTGTGTATACTGTGTTTTGTTTTCTAGTTCTTCCCTGTGATTTTTAGCTTTGTTATATCTTTAGGTTGTCTGGTGTTAATTGTTTAGTGTTGTCCCGTGTCAGTCATAAGTGCCAAATTCTCTAATTCTAATAAATTCCCTTAGCTCTAATAAATTCTCACACTATACAAATGGTGATCTCTCGAGTGCAGTACAGCTTACTCCAGAATTTCAAAGAATCCCAGATGCCCCTTTGGTGGTGCATCACTGTGTATAAGGCATGTAATATAATTGGGTTCTGTAAGTTTTTTCTTACAATCTATAAAAATACTCATTAAGAAATAGCTTCGCTGGAATGAATTGATCTGTACACTACTGTGGAAAACTGAATTATTTTCTAGTGATTCTGTGCAAGTACATGAGAAGCGTAGTGACGAATTTCTTAGTATTCTATACATAAACAGAAGTCTAGGGTTGCTGTTTATATTTCTAAACAAGTTATCTCAGGATCTCTTTTTCTGTGTCTATATTAGTCACTATTGTAATACTGGTGTGCAATGATTATGGGCTACATCATTTTGGATGTTATCCAGCATGAAAAGGAATGAAAAAGGATGCTCAGAACTTGTAAAGCTAGTTGAGTCCAGGACATACAAGAATAGATGGAAAGAGTAAAATCTAATCAGTGCAGAAGAAGGGAAAAACTGAGACTGGGAATTAAAGTCAGATAATGTAGAAAGAGGATTGGAAAATAAGAGAAATAAATAAAAGTAATGGCTTCAACATTACGATAAAATATTGTTTTGTTCGAACATTTGCTATAAAATTTGCATATGTTAATATATTTTTCATGATTTATTATAGAAATGTAAGAATATTGAGGAAAACGAAAATAGTTCTTACATTTGCTTGATTACTTTTTTTTTTCATAATACACCAATTTGCTATAAGTTTTGAATTATCTACTTAGTTAGTTATGCATGCAATGCAAAACAAGGCAAAAGATGCTGTCTTTGAAAATATACTGTGTGTTTAAACAAAGCCTTATTGTGGAACAACACAGTTATGCTTAAGGTTGCAATGATTGTAGAGCTTTTTTAATTTCCTAGAAAAATATAGACTTGCTAGCATACAGTGTTATAAAGGGTCAATTCTTTAGCCTGATCTTCCCAGACACTTAGTGATTTACACACACTAAAGCAACAATAACAAAGTATTTTATAGGATTTCCATTACCTGCAGGTTCAAATTCATAACCAATGAATAATTTTAATAATGTAATGAAATATTCATTATGCCTAGATTTTTAATATTTCTTACGTATAGGTGTAGTGAAAAATTATTGCAATCTTAGGCTGAAAGTAGTCTAGATTTGCTATGAAAATATGTCAAAATCACAAGTTTAAATTTTCAGTGTAAACTGCCTAAATAAATATCTTTCTATACAAAAATAAAAGCCATTTTCAGTTTATTAGTTCCGAAGGAAAGGAAATGTCATACCATGTATCAATATATAAAATACGAAGTAAGACAGTGTACTCTTTCGAAGGAAGGAATGATTGTAAAAATACCAAATACTGCACAGACACAAACTTCACATTTGTCAAAGTGTGATTGTTAGAAAGCAGTAGTTGCTCATTTAATAATCTTTAACAAATTGAAGAACATTATGGCACATACATTTGTAGTCACAAACTTCAAATTTAACAGACAATTCTGACTACATTCCTATGCATAGAAGACAACTGATAGTTCTCACCTGGTAATAGAGCAGTTTTTCTGCTGAGGCACATATAGGCTCAGAGTGCATTTTTCCAAAGTTCTGAGCAGAGTTAGAAAAAGATTGGTGAGCTTATCAGACAATTTCCCACAGAATCATGAGCAATTCAGTTTCAGAAGCCATTGGGAATGACTCTCATATGATTAGCCAATCTGAAAGAGATCTTTTCCCACTGCCTGTCTGAACAGAGCCCATGTGCATCAAGTTTTGGTGCTGCTGCGTAGCCTGAATATGCTAGAAAAAATATAGGTAGTGGAGATTATACACTAATATTTTGGTCAATTCAGATTGTTAGCTTTGTTATATTTGCATTTATGATGTACTGTTTTCACTTTGTCAGGTATGGTGGCAAATTTGAAGTATTATTCATCTTGTAACATCACTGCTTGTGATAGTGTTCAGCAGGGTTATGCCACAGATCTGCAGTAACTCACCAAATACCAACCAAATACCATGCCGGAATTTTACACAGGGATAGTTATGCAGCTGATAGTTATGCTGAGACTCAAGCATTACCCTGTCTGACATCTGCTTTCTTGATATTTTGTTCACACCTATAATTTTTATCTGTTTACTGTTATTATCAAACAATTCATGCTTCTGGTTAGTTATTAATTAACTTGTATTTTTGGAAAGTATATCATAATATATATGAAAGAAAGTAAAAAATTTCTGTGGTCAACATGACTTCCAGATTTCCAATATGAGATGAAGCTATAATAGCTCTAAAATAATAGAACTGCACATACTGAACAATAAAATCAGCATAAAAACATAAAATATTTCCTTAAGTATAAACAATTTAGTATATATTGCTTACTCTTACATTTTTATATCATGAAACCTTTGATCAAATAAAATAATCCTACAAAAAGTAACTGTCCTTATAGATATTCTCTCTCATGTTCGTTAAAATATTTTCAGATTAATCAAAGTAGGTCCACTCTGCACTGTTGCTTCAGCCTTACAAGACAGCACAAATTTACATTAGAGTCTTGGCTTTTAGTAGAGTATTGTAGCTGGATACACTCTTATGACAAGTACTGAAGACTTGAGAGTCTCCTCAGTATTATTGTCATCCATAGGCTTTGGGAGATTCACTTGTCTAAGACATGTAAAGTAGTTCTGAAAAGAGGGTTATAAAAGAAGTGCTAATAAAACTTTCAGTTCAGATGGAGATGAGAGGAGAGGAGGGATAAAATTGCTTCCAAAAACTCATTATAAAGCAGTAAAGTGAATGTGAAGATCAAAGAACTGCTTTCTGGTAGTGCGAGGCCCAGGTGAATAGAGGTGGAAGTCCCACAGGTCTTTCGTAAAAGAGTTAAAGCTGGTATTTTTATAAGGGAAAGGAACATTTTTTTAAAAAGCTTTTACACCCAAATATCTGCTGTAGGCTCTGCAAGATCCATTAGAGAAAGAAAGAAAAGCAAGTTGAAGTCTTTGAAAATAACCTTTTGGCAGAACGTGCTGAATATTCTAGCTGTTCCATACTCCTTAGGTGAAATGCTGGCTTTATTGTCAAAATGACAGAGGGGATCATTGACTATAGTAAAGCTGAGATTTTCTCCCTGAATTGAAACATTCAGAAACCTGTGAAACTTGTGTTTCTCTTGAGATAAATACAGAACTCTTACTTTGGACTTTATTATTGATTCCTCCATCTAATGTTTTTCCCCAAAATTACTGAAAATTTTGTCCATTTATGGTGCCACCTCAGTCACACTGCAATGGGCACAAAGGTCTCACGGGTTCCAGAGAGTTGTTCCAGGAGCATTTCTTTCCTTATTTCTTCTCTACTGGAGAAAACTAGATCAACTAGATCATACTCTTTTCCCCTACTTATCTGCCCTTAAAATAATGTAAAAAAAAAAAAAAAAAAAAAAAAAAAAAAAAAAAAAAAAACAGAATGTGTGCTAAAACTATAAGGCATTCAGTTATTTAAATTGCATCATTAAGGGCTAAATATATAAAAAAATCTGTGATTACAGATTACCTTTTCTCCCTTTCCTCCATTAGCAGTTTTTACATTTTTAACTACAAATATAATGTTATCAGTTATCTCCTGGTGTAGTAGATTTTTTTTTTTCTCTTTTTTTCCTGATAAGTAATTCTTTAAGACACTGTTGCAACAGATACTGAGCACTTCCTGAGGGCAATCAATTAATTCCCTCTTGAAGGGAATGGGAAGTCAACATCCTGTGAACTTCCTATGAACTTTACTCCAGATAAAGATAAGTGACGTGCAGAAGACATTAAGCACAAGGATGGATTGTGCCACTGCTTATGTGCTTTGAATTTCTTGCTCTGTAATTTTGATGCTGCAACTTGTACTTGCTTGATAACAAACTCCAAAGGGAATCTTCTAACTGCTCTGATATTGTCTTTGGAAAGAAAGCTCTTTGTTAATATTAAGCTCAGAAAGTGCAGACCTGAAGGTTGCAGTGTCAGACTAAAACAAAGAGCAGCATGTGTCTCCTCAGCTTCCACCTGTCAGACACACAGTTTTGAAATATTTATGGGCTTTATTGTTCTGTCAAATATAAGGCATTCTTGTTAACACTTGGACATAATTTAGGGACTATTTCATAAGCACAATTGTTAAATATTTATGATCAACATTCATTACTTAAAAAGCACTTCACATATACATACATCTTAAATTATTAATAAAGAGAGTTTGGACAGACTTTGTTTTTATTGCTCTGTACATTTTGATTTCATATATTTCTCTATTAAAAGTCCAAAGTTCTTACAACCTTTTTAAGAGATACATGTTAAAATGTCCCTGGGTCTCTTAACCCCTCATGTTCAAGACCGCTATTTTGGCTGGGGAAAGGACAGGTCTACTGAAATATGTGTGAAAGAAAATGGATATATTTTACGAAGATTAGGTACTCTTATATATAGTCAGCAATACAAGGCTCTCTAATAGGCAGTGTCTACTAGAGTTATGAGGTAGGACTGATTACAGGAAAAGATAATCCAACTTACCAATGATTAATGTAAAGGTCTAGATAGATATCCCGTTTGAGTATATCCTCATCTCTGTCTGCAATAACTCTGTCAATGCTAATCATTTAATTCAGTATTGATGGTGCACTACTCTCATGGCAGGACATCAGATAAGTCTGAAGTTCCAATAGCTCCTACTCAAGAGCTAGATCTACAGAAACTCGCATTTTAGCTCTGTGGTTTCCTTAGTTTCTACTGAAGATTATCACACTTCTTATTTAAATTTGGAAAGACAAATAGCTAAAAAGAAATATCATCCATGGGATATTTGTTTACATGAGGATGTTGTGAGTCATTGCTGTGATTTGATGGGGGCGGGGCAAATTTGTTAAGAAATGAATCCCCTTGCATTCCAGCAGATCCTCAAAGGTTAGAGGGACTGGGGGCGGCTGGACTCATCTCTTAATAGGGATACCAAATACTGTGGTATCTATAGGTTCGACTCTGACAGTACCGGCTTCACACACAGTCTGTCAACTGTAGGTCTGATTGTCTTCAAAACAAGTAGTCGAGTTCACAAATAGCACGATTTATTCAAATGTAACATTTAGAGAACAAGTTTCAAATGTTAGTACAGGAAATTCTCTACTACGGTGTGGGGTTCTTAGCTACTGCCTGGTGTATAAATGCACAATCACCCTCACCCAGAAGATGGGAGAGGGCTCTCAACCTCAAGGACTCTCCTGGATGTCCTGACCGGAGGGGAGGAAAGGGGGTTCAGTCTGCCGACTGATCTGGAAGTTACAATGAAGTCTTCCCTCTCCCTGCTTCCTTCTTTCTCTCTTCCTTCTTCTTCAATTCTTTCTTCCTCTGTTCCTTCTTCACCATTTCCCTCTTCCCACTAAATCCGTCCCTAGTTCACCTTTTATATATTTTCTTTTACATTTAGGTGTAGCTTGAGTGACTGTAGTCATACTTACTTTCATTATTGATTGGTTTAAAAAGTTTCCCAAGTTAATTGAAGATCTAGAGAGCATACTCAGTGAGGAGTGGTGATTCCTTGGAAGCAGGTAACTTCCTGGATGGGGTTGTGTATTGGTATTATAATGAGATTAGAATGAGGAGAAGTTTGAGCAAAGTCAATCGGGACTGATCTGCCACCAGCACCAGACATCTTATCATACTCTGTGGCTTATCAGCTGTGTGATATGACCAGGTTGCCACCTCTTCAGGGAGTACAACAGAGTTTGGATGCAGTATCTTCACTCCATTCCACCCTCCGTTCACTCATCGTCTGCACGGCACCATTGAATTATCATCTCCATAGGGAAGCCAACAGTTTGGCCATGGTGTCTCCATTCTGCTCCACTCTTCACTTACTTGTATTAGTGTGTGCTAGGAGGGCAGATTGTGTTGCCAAGGGAATCGTGGAGAAGTAGATTCTGTACATACCAACCATCCTGTCTCTCATCTCAAGCAAGCTTCTGTAATGCCATAACTTCTGTTAGGCCCTAGTTTTTCTCTGAGTTTCCCTTTCTTGAGCAATTCTCTCACAGTCATCAGGACCCATCTTCAATTCAATATCTCTACCTTCAAATTTCCTACTTCTAGAAGAGGCTCAGGTTAAAGCTTGTTGAGATGTATGTCTTTACAACCTGGCAACTTGTCACCCAATTCTGAGTTATCAGCACAGAACCACAGAACAATAAATTTGGGAAGAGATGTGAGGAGGCCACCTGTTTCAGATTTCTGCTCCAAACAGAGTTTAGATCATGCTTAGTGTGACATTCCATCAAGTTTTAAATATCCTTAAGGGAAACATGGTTTTCACTTCAACCCTTGCACATTTCATAAGAAGCTGGTGACTAGACTGCATCAGAATTGAGTTTGCACTCTATTATCTTTCTGACACTCAAAGGAATGATGATAATCTTTCATACTCAAGTTTATCGCTAAGTACATTTTATTGATGGAAAAAATATTTAAAAATATTTGAATTATGGATCAGAGTAAGTAGTGATAAGCCAATAAATAGTTTGTTAAAATTATGATCAATGACTTTTGAAACTACATCAGAACCCAAATCTCATCTTTTTTTCCTTCATAGTATCTTTTTACTTATATAGTATCTTTTTTTTCTTATATCAGAGGTACTGAATGTCCCTCTCCTTCTCTAATCAAGAGAAAAAAAAAAAATCAACTTTTCTACTGGTTCCATTAGGAAAAAAAAAAAAAAAAAAAAGGTATTTGGGTAATTCTTGATTGTTTATTTCCAGGTAATAGACTACCTTTTCGCGTAATAGACTACCTCATGGTAGGGTTTTTTTTCATGCTCCCTCCCTTTCTCAAGAACATTTTGGATAACTACCTTAAAAGGCACACACCAAACTTGCCCTGTTCTTGGTCTGTTTCAGTCACAAAGATGCAACTTCCTAAGTAATGGATTATCGTAACTATTGCTTTTGACAAAATGCTTTCTGATTCTTAAAGCTCAATTCAGCCGAATAAATAGATAATTTGAGATCCTTGAGGGTATCCAAGACATCTGTGCATGGCTGGCAAATATGATACAGCAGCTAGGATAGATCTATGACTTTCTGGACTGCCAGCTGGAGCTGATGTTATTCTAGGGCATCTGAGTTATGCTAGACAACTTTGCTTAGGCAACTGAGACCGTGATGTTTAACTTTCAGTGTATATTTCCTATAATTCATACTAGAAGTGGAATCCAGATCTCCTTAGCTCTGATATCTACAACACAGATGTGTACCTATGAGTTAAATGTCTAAGCTACCATTACAGTCAATGAAAATTTAGTCAATATAGTCAATGGAGACTAACAATCCATTCAGCAGAATTCCACTCAACAAATTCAGGTCTCTATTTAGTTCAGTTTGCTCATGTAATGTGCCTATTGTGATTAAAGATACTACACAAAACGTAAAATAAGATGCATATGCTTGAGGAGGCCAGGATAAATAAAAAGAAGATATCTAACACTAGATGCCTGTTCAACTAAACTAAGCCCACATATCTATCTAGTACAATGGGATTTTAGTCACTTTTGTCATTAAAGACATTAAAGAAACATACATTTCTTTGATAAGAGTGGAAATTACAGGTCAGCGCTGGCCCATCAGTGCATACAATATGAAATACTTAGCAGATATATTGTGATATATGAAAGATATGACAGCAATTCTGTAGCAATTGTGAAATGTAAATGTAAATGTAAATGTAAATGTAAATGTAAATGTAAATGTAAATGTAAATGTAAATGTTTGACAGGGCTTGATGGATGCAAACTTTCAAATCTGCATTGAAATATTACTATTTCTGCTTTTCTCACTTGTCACATATTCCTCTTGTAACAAGATGATTGTGCTATAATAATTCTACTCTTCTTTCTCACTACCATGGGTAAATTAGTTGAATTTGGATTCAAAGCTGAAGATTTCTGGCCTAGAACCCAAGCAAAAATTGAAACCTTCTGTTTCTTCAAACCTTTGCATAATTTAGAAATAAAACTGTTCCAGAAACAAACAAACAAACCATGAAAACATCTCTATTAGCCCATTGATTCTGAGAAAACAACACATGAAAATAGCAAACACTTCAGGATACTTTTTTTTGAAAATGACACTAACTTCTCCCTTGATTAAAATATATGTCTACTCTAGCAGTGTTTATAAATGAATGTCTTAATTGTATACTGAGATACCACTGTGGACCATTTATTTTCTTTCAAGATGTTTTGGAAAAAAAAAGCAAAGAGTATTCAGTCACTTTCACACTGGGGATCTACCAGTGTTTAACTGAACAAGTAGTGTTAAAAAAGGCATGGTAAAGGAACTGCAATATATGCTGGTGACAAGTAGCAATATAAAAATAAAAATGTCCCATGAAATGAAATAGATAAGTAGGGAAAAGCCTAACTTTGTTTTGAAATCAAGCTGCGAGTTTACTGCAATACTCTGTTTTTTGTTTTATTCATGTCTCAATTTTTTTCTCTGTATTACTCTGTATGAATGTCCTTAGTGGGATTTATTCATCTGTGGTAACCCAGATCTGTAGCTCCCTTATCTAGAAAGCCAAGTGAAATCTCAAACTTAGTTTAGAGTGTGTCTTTTAAAGTGATACGCCATTCAGAGGGCTTTTTCTCCAATCCCTCTCCATGACCTCCCCCCCCCCTTTTTTTTTTTTTCTTTTTTTTTGACTGGTAGAGTTATTGCTTGATTTATCCCTTTTTTCATCTGTTTATAATAAAATGCTTTGATATAAGAAACAAAACTGTTGAGGAAGAATGTGAATTGATTTCTACTGTAGGAGCTCAAAAGTTTGCTTCCTCTATGAGATCCCTGTTTTCAAAAATGATGATAATGCCCTTGTCAATGTCTGTATCACAAAGAATAAAAAACAAGCAAAACAAAAAAATGAACAAATAAAAGCAGGACAACAGGCAAAGATTTCTAGAGATATGTTTAAATATTCCAAAGTAGATACACTATTTATCTCTAAGCACATTCTTGCCAACAAAACATCATCAAAAAGAACAGATTTGTAACAAATAATCTTTGAAGAGAACGGATTGTCTCCTCTAGGACATAGTCTTCACTTACAGGGGTCCAAGAGCTGAATTTGTCTCTACAAGTTGGAAATATATATTGGAATAATAATTGTGCTAGACTCCTATAATCATTTGAGAGAGTGCCTCAGAAGACAATCCCTCCTGACAGCAATGGTTGAGTACGTTATTGTTGTGTTTTGATATGATAGCTATTAAAATTCAGCCTTGGTATTCATAAAGATAGGTATAATGAATCTTCAATATTGAGGCTTTAAGAGACATCAACTACAGAGGAAATATTCAAGATCTCAGAGGGAAATAGGAAGAATGTTGTATTATTCTTCTTTTTGTGCCAGAATAGGTTGGACTCATCTCTTAATAGGGGTACCAAATGCTGTGGTAGTTATAGGCCTGACTCTGGCAGTACTGGATTCAAGAACAGTTTGTCGATTTTAGATCTGATCACCTTCGAAACAGCAAATAGAGTTCACGAATAATATGATCAACTATAGGCCCAACTCTGGTAGTATTGGATTCATGAACAGCTTGTCAACTGTAGGTCTGATCACCTTCCAAGGTGTGAGTCGAGTTCACAAAACAGCATGATTTATTCAAATGCAGCCTTTACAAAGCAGATTCTTTATGTCAGTGCAGGAAAATCTCTACTACAGCATGGGGATTTTAGCTAGCTCTGATATAAATGCGTGATCATCACTCACTCCAGAAGATGAGAGACTGTCATTCTTGAGTCTCCTCACGTGGCATCCCAACCCAAGGAGAGGAAAGAGGGTTCAGCAAGTCCATTGATCCCAGAAGTTCCAATGGAATCTTCCCTCCAACTTCTGAGTATCCTCAGGTGGCATCCCGACCCAAGGGGAAGAAAGGGGTTCAACTGGTCGACTGATCCAAAAGATATGATGGAATCTTCCCTCCACTCCTTCCCTCCATAACTCACCTTTTATCTTTTTTCCTTACATTTAGGTAGAGCTTGAGTGACTATAGTCATACTTAATATTGTTTTCAATTGGTGAAAAGGTTTCTCGCTTTCACTTAAAGGTACAGTCAATCAAAAATCTAGAGCGCGTGCTCAGTGAGGAGTGGTCGTACCTCGGAGGAGGGTAACTTTTGGGATGGAAGTGTGTTTTGACATTATAATAATTTTATAATGAGCAAAGTTCAAGCAAATTTCATCCCAAAGGAGTGATTTGCCACCCTTGCTGGCTCAGCACCTGACAGGTTACCCTATATCTCCCACTGGGCAGCTACTGTGCGGCTTATCAGCGTCACAGGACAGGGAGTACAACAGAGTTTGGCTGTGGTGTCTTCAGTCCGCTCCATCTTCTGTTACTCCTCTTTGCAGCTGC
The DNA here is from genome assembly GCA_013398735.1 of Nothocercus julius. NCBI lineage: Eukaryota > Metazoa > Chordata > Aves > Tinamiformes > Tinamidae > Nothocercus > Nothocercus julius. The sequence goes on along the minus strand of VZSV01000238.1, from coordinate 811,220 downwards.
AAGGAGGGCAGATTGTGGTGTCTAGGGAACTGTAGAGGAGCAGAGTCCGGGCCTACCAACAATCCTGGAAGTGGCAAGTGGATTGCCCCAAGCTTGCTTCTGTAATGCTGTAACTTCTGTTAAACCCTAGTTTTCCTCTAAGTTCCCCCTTTTCAAGCACTTCTTCCACAGTAACTATGTCATTTCAATAAAATGGCAATATTTGAAGAGAAAGAAAATTACGTTGTTACTAGAAATCTTGCCCCTTACCTGTGTAAGAGGTCTAACTTCTACAACCTGCAAGATATATGAATGAAACATATTATCATTCAAAATGAGACTGGTAAGCAGCATTAAATTAATTGAAAACATTGAAAACAAGTACTCTGGAAAAAAATATTTTAGAAGTGCAGCAATTGGAGAAGATATTTTTAATGAATTTTAACTAAGAACAAAATGAAGGAAATATATTTAAAAGCATGTTACCACTTTAAAAAGAAGAAGAAGGAAAAAAAAGCCCCAAAAATCTGAAGTTACTTTTGTAGTAATTTAACATAAAAATCTTTTATGTTTGATAGCTAGGTTAAAGTCTACTCTTTATTAATTGGTATCAAAGAAATTATGTTTTTCCATAGCAATTTATCAATGTTGATTTAAAAAAAAAAGAATAAAAAAAGAATAAAAATAAAAAGACAAATTAGGAAAATGGCTATAATAAGCACAACGACTGCTTAGTGGCATTTAGAAGAAGGGCCAGTTACTGATTTTAATAAATATTTTTTTTTTACCTGTATTATGCAAGCATCATATCGTATAAATTGAAATTGTTACTTCCTTTTAATTTAAGAAATATAACATAAGTAGGTCTAAAATATAGGTAAAAACACAATCTAGAGATTTTGAAATGAAGTTTCTACATGTGATAATTTTGCAACCTGCCTTTTTAACTTGTTATTTTTGAAAAACATTATTGACACAGTACTGAGATTATGAAGTTTTGGAAAAAAAAATCTTAATTTTAAAAACCGTTATGGAATAATACATGTTTGTGAGAAATTAGTTCAGAATAGCTATAGAGATATACAAACTAGCAGGGCAGCACATAAAATTCATGCAGAACTCCCTTTGAGCAAGTATCAGTGATGATCCACTACACAAACCACTGGAGTATCTAGGACATTATTTTTTAATTCAACAATTTCCTTAATTATCTTCATGCATTTATAGCCTGTTAAAGCTTTATTCTGTTTGCAAATTTCCACCAAGATCATTTATTTTTGGAGAGGAATAAACAAAACTTAGTTTCACCACAGCAGAAATAACCACTACAAGCCAGAATTTCTGAGCACTGCATTAACATTCAGAAAAGGACTTCTCATGAGAGCTGAACAGAGCTTTCAAAAAAGGGTACCTTCCAATAGCTTGCAGGTGCAGGAACCATCTGCACAGAAAAAAATCTCTGGTTATGGGCCATTACAGTGTTACCATACAGTGTCTGTCACTAAATTACAATGTAATATATTTTCCCCATATTTGTAAACTTTAATTGTCTGTTTGATTTTATATGGTAATATTTTACAAGTAAACACAATCAGGAGAGCATGTACTATAGATGTACAAATAATTTAAACAGTCAAGCTGGATTACTTTTAATGGTGCAGTGTTTAAATTTGGGTTGTTCGCAACTTTATAGACAAAAATGGGGGTTACATAAAGCTCTAAAGACTAGAATATAATATATTCTGTGTTCATTCATTCCAAGAATAATTAAATCATAAGCAGACAAACAAACAATATCTTAAATAAATGAACAGACTATAAAAGCAGACTATTCTCTTTGCTCCTGAAGTTGCCTGATGTGCAACACAGGCTTAAAAGCCTAGAATAATTTCAAATAATTCATATAGCTACAAGAAACAGATGTCCTAATGGTACAAATTTAACTTTAGAATAAGTTCTCAGAAGATGGTACAGTTCCATTAGGATAAATGTGGTCATTGATTTCAACTATGCAAATTATCCAAATGACTCATTATTTCACCTTATTTTGTATGCAGCATACAGCACATCTTGTTGCTCAATAAATAGCACCAAATGGACAATGCTTTTTGTTTATTTTCCACTATCATCACTCCACTTGAAAAGCAGCTTAGTTTATGGAGAATTTAGTTACAATCTAATAGTTTGAATATGGGTCAATTTTTATGACTACAATTTCCTCAGAGGAATTGTAGTAAAAACAAAACATAACCAAACCCAAACAACAACAAAAAAAGAAGTAAAAAAAAATGTAAGTAGTACATGTAGAATGTAGGTAGTATTGCACAGTAGGCAATACTGTGATATGGACTGCAAAATGTCCGTATCCTGAGGTAACCTGACAGAAACCCAGCCCATGTTCACAGATGCTCAGCACAGCTGGTATATGTAGCATCAGTAATTGCAAGGTCATAGCCACAACAAAATAATCAATATTTTGACATCACTTCCAGTATAAGATCACATTTTAAATGTTTGTAAGCTTTATAAGATTAGCTTTCTTTTTTTTCCAGAGCTATCTTAGTTTTCACATATATGTATTTACTTCTTAATATGAGGATTAAAAAAAAAACAAAACAAAGGACAGCAGAAATGCTTTGTGTCTTTATACAAAGCATTTTTTTTTTCTCACAACCTTTCTCCACATTGATGACTTTATAATAATCTAATGTGGCAGGTGCTTAATCACCATTATGTATTCCAGATTTTGGAAAAACGCTTTTCAAAAAATTGAAGTACTACAACATAAAAAGTACTTTCTCATTTCAATTTATGAAGAATAATTTAATTATCAGGTGCCTCATGAGTCATTTATGTCATCTAGGAAAAAGACGCTGCTTTTTATTATGACAGGAATACTCAGGAGCCCTGTGATATTTTATATATTATTCCCTATAGCTTTTACAGAATAAAGAAGTATTTTATTTAATTCCTTTTTGGCTGGAAAGGTAGCTCATAGATTCTCAAAGGTACTCATATGTGACTTGCTATAAATCATACAGAAAATATATAGCAAAAGATTTGATTCTACTCTAAAGTCTCAGGATAAATTCCTCTGAGCTTCCCATAACTTTGTCTTGATCTATGCTTTTTTGGCTAATGGGTGACACAAGAAGGAATCCTTACATATATTCCTTGACTTCAGTTCAGCAGAATAGGTAAGTGGAAAAATAAATTAAATTACAGAATCACAGAACCTTAGAATCATTTAATGGTTGAAGTTGGAAGGGTTCTCTGGAGATTATCTAGTCCAACCCTCCTGTACAAGCACTGTCATCTAGAGCACATTGCACAGGATCACATCCAAGTGGATTTTGAATGTCTCCAGATTAGACTCTCCAACCTCTCTAGGCAACATGTTCCAATGCTCTCTCACCACCACAGTTAAGAAGTTTTTCCTCAAATTCAGGCAAAATTTCCTGTGCTTGTGGCTGTTGTCTTTTGTCCTGTCACTGGCTACCACTGAAAATAATCTGGTCCTATCCTCTTGATATACTCCCTTCAGATATTTGTATACACTAATATCTGCTCAGTCATCTCTTCTCCAGACTAAACAGCCTCTCCTCAGATCTCTCAGCCTATTCTTGTAAGGGTGAATGCTGGACTCTGTCTGGTAGCTCCAACTTTCTCTTGTATTAGGAAGTCCAGAATGGAACCCAGCACTCCAGAGGTGGCCTCACCAGGACTAAGTAGAGGGAGAGGATCACCTCTCTCGACTTGAAGTCAATACTGTGCCTAATACATCCCAACGACCTTTTTGGCACCAGGGTTACACAGCTGGTTTATGGTCAATGTAGTGCCCACCAAGATGGTCGGGTCTTCTCCACAGAGCTGCTCTCGAGAAGGTCAACCCTGAACATTCCTAGAGTTACTCATCCCTACGTGCAGGACCCTGCACTTACCTTTGTTGAACCTCATAAGACTCCTCTCTGCCAGTCCAGGTGCCTCTGAACAGCAGCACAGCCCTCTGATGTGTCAGTCACTCCTTCCAGTTTTGTATCATCAGCAAATTTGCTGAGGGTGTCCATTCATCTAGGTCTTTGATGAATATGCTGAATTGGACCCCATACTGACCCCTACAGAACACCTCTAGCTACAGGCTTCCAACTAGACACTGTACCACTGATCACAACACTTTGAGCTCTGCCATTCAGTCAGTTCTCAATCCATCTCGCTGTCCTGCTCACCTGATCCCCATTTCCAGAAATTGTCTATAAGGATAGTGGACTATGAAGGGTTGTGAACTATGAGGACAGCTTTCAACAGTGTCAAAAGCATTGGCTTGGTTAAGCATGATTTCCCCTTGGTGAATCCATCCTGACTACTCCTGATCACCTAATACTTTACATGTTTACAAATAGCATCCAGGATGAGCTGTTCCATCATTTTCCCAGGAATGGAAATGAGGCTGACTGGCCCGTAGTTCCCCCTGTTTAATTCTTCTGTCTTCTTTCCTTTATCTATGGCAGAAAGTAGCCTTCATGCAGCATGATTATTCTTCTGAAACAAAACTGATCTCTCCATACTCTTTTTTTTTTCTTTTTTTTAATAAATGCTGTATAATGATCTACATGCAGGAGAGATTAACACAAACATTCTTCATAATATGTTTTATAATACCTTTGATTACACATGTGGAAAAAAAAAAGTGAAAGAAGTTTTTTTTGTATAGAGACAGTCAGTTGAAATGACTTCACACTTCCAGGATATATAATTCCTTTCAAAGAGGGCAGAAAATATAAAGGCATTTTCTCCCTCATGCATCTGGTTAATTGTGCAGCAATCTGTACAGAATCAACTGGACGGATCATGGAAAGCAAGTAGGAGCAACTGAAGAGAATTTCAGATAGTCTGTGCTAGATCCCCATTTATGCTAGAAACGGGAGGAGAACTGCTAATTTTTTCAGTGATAGTGAAGTTATTCCAAAAAACTGAGACACTATCCGGGAAAATATCTTCATATTTCCTATATATTTCCCATATTATTTTTTCTCTAAGCATCTCAGCTATATCTGTTGGAAATACGATGGTGGCTGGGATGCATTTTTTTGCTCTGATCCAGCAGGATCATTGTTATTTTTATGCATTATGATGCATATTTTACACATGAAATTCTGTATAACCATGAAATATCAACCTCTTAAAACAGATAATGGGGAGAGCAAGATTCTTGATCTAAATGTTTCAACCAATTATAAGCTTATGTCCATAAACTTATTAATATGATTTTCTTCACTATTCATAAGATGTTCTCAGGTTCTTAGTCTATATTATTCAAAAGCTTTCCTGAAAACCACAAGTGCTCCTGCTAGAGAAGCTCCACAGTCTATTAGGACTTAAATGAGGAATGAGACCTATAGTCACAGGAATTAATTGTTATAACAATGTAAACAAAAACAGAGAAAGAAACAAGTTTTTAAGTCAAACGAAGTGTATCAGAGACAGAGAAAGAAGCATGCTCATATAAATATATTTACAATCAAAATGCTACTTGGTTGAAAAAGTGACTTTTTTGTAGTAGTGGTAATGCACTTTTTAATTTTAAAAATAATCGCTTTTAAATTATAATAAATATGAAATCTATTAATTTAATGAAACTCATGGAACATATCTTCACTTTGTTTTTAAAATTCTATTCTGAGAAGGATGAAATACAGCTGACACTGTATTTTTGAAAGTAAGAATACACATTGATCCCAAGGTTACTGAAGAAAGCTGCAAGCACTTACTTTAATGTGCATTGAGGATTACATTTTCTTATTACTGTATCTCCAAAAGTCATGCACCTGTAAAAAATGCAAGATCAGTTCCACCTCACAGGTCAAACTTTGATTTGAGTTATAGGGAAAGCAATGAACAGTCTGAACACTAGTTTCATATTTATAATAAAAGAGTTTATTTTTTTGGAGAAAATGGTCAAAAATAATGTTCTGACTTTATTACAGGTTAATTTTTTAATGCAGTGTGGGAGAAAAGGAAAATAGAAGAGTTCTTCCCTTGTTAAACTTTTCCCATTTGAATAGCAGAAATGGAAACCTATAATAAACACCATATAACAATGCTTAGACGCTGTAATTAGGTTATACATTTGACTTCCAGCTACATCCTATTACAACCATAGAACGAATTTATTCTACAAAAGACTTTTTTGCTATATCAGGAACCTTAATTGAGCAAGAAATGTTTATCTCTTCTGGGATTTAAAGAGTGAGAAGCATACTAATTTTCCAATTTTCTTTACAAGGCTATGAAATCTCCCATTTGTAGGCATTTTGTGTTCAAATTAGATGTTGCTCTGACAAGTAAAGCTCTACTTCATTTCCTCAAAGATACACTTTGGATTTTTAAATATAATTTCTGAAAAAAAAAATTAATATATTGCAAAAAAAGGGAGGACAGAAAGATATTAAAGAAATAACAACAAAATTGTCACATGTGTGATTCTAAATCAAATTAGCTTCAAGTCAGTTGATTCTAAAAGAAATGCATTCAGAAACTATGAGCACCGAAATAAAAGAAATTTTATGACACTCTAGATCAAAAGTTTAGTTTTATTTAAATAAGTTCGCCAATGTTTCCTTTTGATCTTCAGATTAATTTGTGTGATTATTCTCTTTTAGAAAGAGAATCTTTACCCTGAAACATTACATTTCACTGATTTTCAGAGAAGGGATTAAGTATATTATATTGATTCATCTTTATTAAAGTATATTGAGTTTTTTTTTTTTTTCTGGAAAGAGAAGATATGGAATGGAAAAATATTCTGTAATGAACACTTGCTATTGCTATATCTTTGTGAAATTGTTATGGCAGAATCACAAAATCACAGCATTGTAGTAGGGAATCTATGGATAATTTCTGCTCCAAGCTACAATGCAGAAAGCTGAGTCATCTGCTGAAAGCAGGTTGTTCAGGGCTGTATCAAGTCAGATTTTGAGTATCTCTAAGGATGGAGACTCCACAGTCTCTATGAGAAATCTGTTTCATTATTTGAACACCCCCACGGTGAAAATATTTTTTGATATATTGGAATTTTATGTATTTCAGTTTGTGCCTAATACCTCCTGTCCTTTCACTGGGCACCACTGAAAAGGATGTGGCTCCATCTTACTCACCTCCCAGCCATGATGAGGTCTCCTGAGCTTTTTATTCTCTAGTCTAAACAGTTTCAACTCTCAGCCTTTCCTCATATTTCAAGCTCTTCAGTGCCTGACCATCATCATAGCCCTTCTCTGGACTTTCTCTGGCAGGTCCAGGTCCGTCCCTCTTGTGCTGGGGAGCCTATGGTGGCTGGACAAAGCACTCTAGATGTGACTTGTACGCTGCTGGGTAGAGGGGAAGCTCTGCTCCCTCAACCTGTTTGCAGCTCTTTGCCTAACCCAGCTCAAGATACCTTTTTTTCTGCCTTTGCCATAAGGACATGTTGTTGACTCATGATCAACTAGCTGTGCACCATGAACCCAGAGCCAAGGTGCCAAGCTACTTTTCAGACAGTTAGTCTACTGACTGTCCTGGTGCAAGGCTTTATTCCTCCCCAGGTGTGGGACATCACTTTTTCTAAGGAGGAACCTCATGAGTTTGCTTTCTGCCTGTTATTTCTAGGCTGCTGAGGTCCCTCTGGATTGCAGAAATATCACCAGCTGTACCTGGTGCTCCTCCCATAATGGGGATGTTAGATGTCAGTAAGCCAGGCCTGCACAAAATGAGGAGCAGTTCATGCAATAATAACTGGGTGCAGAAGGTGATGTATGTGGACAGAAGTCTTGATACAAATGGCCTGATTTCCATAAAAATCTCTGAGTTTCATATTTCCTACTTGTGCTTCCCACTGGTAGTGAAACAATGAAACCCTGGTTTTATTTTAATGTATTCAGGTGCAGTTTTAGTGTAACTTACACATTCTGAAAAATACGTATTATCTACCACAGGTGATATTTGGTGTGATCTTACTAAGTGTAGACAAGTAAGTACTTCATTTCTCTAATGTAACATTTAATCTGGTGTAGCTTTACCTTAAATTCTTAAATAGATTGTATTCCTTTTCTGTATTTCAAACATTTTTAATGAGGTGTCATGGGACTCACTCCAGCTAAGTGGAAATCTTGCTCATTATTGGAATCTGGAGAAAGAATCCTTGGATTTTTCCAGGTAACATTTTGAAATCAAAGCTACAAGTTTTATTATAATTATTTGTAGTATTGTCAAAGCCTTTTTGATATGAGTCATTAGACACTATCAGAGTTTTCCAGATTATTACATTGATTACTTCAATTGATAATAAAGCTAGCTATCTTTTTACTGCCAGTTTCTTCATCCACAGAAAAAAATTAACAATCTTCCATATCCTGGAACAGTTTAAGATCAAACAGCAGTGTACAGTTCAAACCTTTTATTCTGTAATAATAAAAATTAAAAGGACATTCTATAAGGCCGCTTCACACCAGTAAGTCTTTCTTCTTATTTTTTTTTTTTCCTGAAGTTAGCCCACAGTATAGATTTTTTTTTTTAAAAGTAAAGTAAGCATAAAATAATTACAAGTTATGCATATCTGTACTTCAGTTGGTCAGTCTTGGCACTGGTAATGAGGGTAAAAGATTAGCAGTGTTTTTTAATTAGTTACCTATCAAGATCTTTCCTCACAATTTCATTTTTTTGTTGTTGTTTTGTTTTGTTTTGTTTTCAGTGGGTTTCAAGCAGTACATTTTAAGTCTTAGCTGAGATAATTAGTTTAAAACTAGTGGTGCTATGAGAAGTATTGATGGTTTAGACTTTGCCAAGTTTCTATATTGGTAAAGTGCAATATTACAGCAAGGAATGTAAATTCCACATTCACTTTAAAGAACAGAAAAAGAGCAAAAATGTTATTTGTTAAATTGTAAGTGTATAATTTAGTTTGACATATTTTGAATTAATTACAACAGCTAAGCTACACAACTACAGCGGAGATAGGATGAAGATGTGGGCAGATTAGCTACATTTATTAAGAATAAATGACAGATTTTTTTCTTTTTTTTTTCTTTTTCTCTGAGTAAAAGCTCGTTGGAAAAAAAAAATATAACAACGGAAAATGAAGAACATATGAAAAAACATAAAAAGGTTGCAGCCTGGCAGGGATGGAGGTGTTGGTCATTTAAATATTGTCTCATGACATTGCAACTACTATTTTGAGAACACTAGGATCTGGGAAAGCAAATTAAAAGTGCCTTAAGAGGGAAATGACACCGTGACAAGAGATAACAGTGGTTATTCAGAGGGAAAGCCGAAAGGATATTTTTCAAGGAAGTATTCTGACAGATAATAAATATATACACAAGATTTTATATTTTTTTATGAAAAGATTAATTTTATTTTTTCAGCAAAATTAACACTGAATCAATGAATTCTGAACACATAATTAATCGGTCATATGACTTGAATATGAATACATAAACTGCTATGCATGGTAATGGTACTTGTATAAATACATATGGTTGCTGTTGCATTTATATTTCTATATATTTCAAATGAAACATTTATTAAGATTTTTTGTACCTTTTTGCCTGATGATTAATGAGAATTTACAGATGGAACCTGACTTACACATCAGCCATCTGTAGTTAAGGTAACATGAGAGTTATTCTTCATTAGGTAGAGAGACTAAAATTTTTGTCCTTCCCATCCCCCAGGACCTTGTTATTTAATTATAGATCTTATTATTAATTATCTTTGAGAGATTAGAAATATTCTTGAGAATGTAATCTATCAGAAATATCCTTTGATTTCATGACTGTTATATTAATCTGAAATTTCTCAGCATCTATTTTTTTCTTTTTTAGCTTCTGTTTTTTTCTACTAACTTCAGTTTCCCTCCCCCAAAGTTCTTGAAATTTTGTTCTTCTCTTGAAAACAGTCCGTATTTCAATCCCTAGCTCTTTTGATTTGTCTTGTAAAATCTTCAGTTGAAACTTTACATATCGCAATATTTTCATCCTTCAATAAATATATTAAAAAAATGAAGTCCAAACATTTTATGGAGACCCTTGTAAAAGTTGAATGGTGAATATTTGTTAGATGTGGGACCAAATAATTGGGTACATTCAAATTAAAGTTGCACTTTATAGCATTTTTATTATAAAAAAAAAAAAAAAAAAGAGAGAGAGAGATTGGTCCTACTACCTCATAACAGGTAGAGTAATTAGCATAAGGGCATATTAAGATTTTTGGAGGTACTTCAAATGTAATAATAAAGATTAAATAATTTAAGGATCTTCCTAGATGCTAATATTTTGTTCTTTCATTTTAGGACATTGCCTGATGAAGTTATATGTATTCTATAATTTCAAAGAAATAACACACCTCCTAAATCTGAAGAGACAGTGGTTGAGAAATACTTTCTCCTGACTTTTATTGTAAATGAGCTGTTTATGTCTGTATATTACAATCACTGCATTATATAGTCTAAAGAACAGCCCCTTCTCTTCTCTCCATCTTGCTCCTGGCAAGAAATAATGCAATCATTTGCCATTAGCCTGAATGAAGACATGAGGATATTGTAAATGTCTAATCAGCACCTAACATCAATCAGAATGAGAAATTTTGGCATACATAAATGCTGACCAGGCAGCACCCAGGTTTAGAAACTTAAATTAGCATTTATATTGAGCTAACAGTGTAAGTTTTCTTAAAATTTTATTTTAATAACAAGTAGGACTTATGGAGTGCATTTCCAGTATAGACAATGAGTGTCAGTGTCCTTAGACTGGTTAGGTCAATTGTTTTACAGAGGTGCAATATTTTGTTTCCAAAGGACACCAGCAGACTGTTTTAGACTAAATACCAAAATTTAGATACCTTTAGCTAAGTGAAATGAATCCTACTCTTGATTAAATCTTCTCTGGAGGATCCCTTCTCTGGAAATCTTCAAAACCCGCTTGAACGCAGTCCTGAGCCACATGCTCTAGGTGACCCTGTGTGTACAGGGGGGTTGGACTAGATGATCTCTAGAGGTCCCTTCCAACCTTAAGCATTCTATGATAAATCATACAAACAAGATTACTAAAAAGAAGTGTGTATCATAATATACACTGCATCTGCCTTGTAAGGAAAAATGTACTAAAAGAAAACATACAAGAATATGTCCTAAAAAGATCTGGAGGAAGAATAGTTAAAATTGTATTTTCAGTAGCAAACTGGCAAAAGTAGTTCCTGTTTTCAACTTATTTACTTTTTGGATTCTTTTTTTTTTTTTTTTTTTTTTTTCCCTGAGAATGTACAACAGGTACACAATTATTATTGTTATTTATTATTTTTATTATTTGTTAAGCTTTGGTAATGGGATCAAGAGAGTAGGGAATAAGAAAATTCAGATTTTAGCTCTAGTGAAACTAAGTTCAATGTTTACTGTCGAAGTGCAGGTGCAAAAAGTTACACATGATACAAAGAGCATGAGATAGCATTCTACATACTCTGTATGTATTTTAAATTCTAGCATAAAAACCATGCACAGAGTGTAAAAAAATTCACATGATAAGGAAGATAACCCTCTTCCCGGGTCTTAAAAGTGATACATACAATCGTAATAATTATTTCAGAACATGAGTTTCTTAAATCAATGACATATCTATGAAAACTAGAAATTCGTGGTTAATGAAGCAACTTTTTTAGATTGACTTCTTAAAATTACATTTAATTACATATTTCAATTAGGATCAAAATAAATGTCTTTTTTTTAATTTTATCACAGTACTATATGCTTCAACATATAGTGACAACAGATTTTCTTCCTTAACTTCCATTTCATACACTAAATGAAATGTCAGTCATATACCATATTTCTTTAAGAAGAGTGACTAGATAAGATGAAAGTCACTGAAAGAAGGTAGAGATATCTTTTTAGCTGAGAAGTAACTGATAATATCTGACAGTGGAAAGGGTTTAGAGATTGTATCTCCTTGAGGAAATGGCAAGTGGAGAGAAAGGAAAACACAGCATTTGTTGCACAGAATTCAGTTGTCCAAACAAACGTACTTAGTGCAATTTACTTGCTATGAGCTCTCTGGCCTCTATCCAAAAGGCTTTTCATATATGCTGTATTGTACTTTTTAAAGAAAAATAACAAACAAACAAACAAAAATTTTGTTACTTCAGATATCCTAAAGATTCTCAAATAGCATGAGGCATACTTAGGCAATTGAAATGAGCCCTGAAGACTGCTGAAAGCAGAAGTCAACCTAGTTCAACGAAAACTGAAAGGAAAACTTTCTAGGAACCAAAGAGAGCTATGCAGGGTTTCCTGTTTCAGAAGTTCCCAAATAAAAAGGTGTTGTCAAAAGGTGTTGCTTCAGAACTTGCATTCCCAAACTCAAGCTCCACATAGCCTTCATAAAGTAAAAAGGTTCTTGTTCACAGTTCTTTATCTTTGCATTTGCCTGGCATAATATAGAATCACGTTCCTAGGCTTCGAGAGAAATCAGCACATTTCAAGACAAATATATATATATATATATTTATAGAGAAAAACATTTGGTTGTTATGACTTTGAAAATCATAGTGTCAAAAGTACATCTTGACACTTTGCTTCCCTTAATAATGATGATCAATAAAGATGACAGAGAATCACACCTCTTTTACTACAGAAAAAAAATAGGTTGCATGAAAATCTATTATTTTCCACATGTTCTCATCAATCAAAGCATTGAAATATATCAGTGTTTGTGTTCCTCTTTATCCCAGAAAAAAAAAAAAAAAAAAAAAAAAATCTTTTGTCTGCTTGCAACTGCTTGGAACGTTTGTGGAACTGCTACATGAACTGTTCAGCTATCTTAAATAAACTGAGGTAACTATTTGCTTAGATGTATAGGCTATAAAGAAAATGATAGATCATTTAAGGTTTAGGCGAGGATTTTTTTTAACTCTACTATGCTATGCTATGCTGTACCTTTGTCAAATTTTTAACAACTCAGTGACAAACTTTCACATGATAATGTATAAGAAAGCCTAAAGTAGATAATGGTAACTACTGAATGACAATAATGTGTAAATATGATCTATTGTTTGCTTAAAAGCAACAAAAAAAATAACAAATACACAAAATCCCCCAAACCCCTCAAGGCAGCCAATTTCTTTCCCTAAACTAGAATCAATGTCTCATTGATATCTGTGAATCAGATATCAGGCCTTTCACACCTTCCAGGTCAAGGTTAAACAGCATATTTATCATACGGAAAGGGATTCTCTGGCCTTTTCTATATTGTTATGGCTACACACACAAAACCAAACCAAACCAATAAATAAACAAAAAGAACCAAACCCTAGCTACAAAGACTATTCTTCCTTAGACCCAAGTTTATCCTAAACCTTATCCACAAGTTTTCTCAGCAGTGTTATCTGATAAAGATTATGGAGTAGAATTCAACTCCATATTCAAGCCTCAAATTAACTGCAAATGAGTCTGTAATGTTCATATTTACACAAAAACTCCATATCTAAGCTCCCTTTATAGGCAAAGGAGATCTGGAATGCTAATAGTTTCATATCCAAATGAAACTAGTGAGCTACACAGTGTCTATATTAGACTAAGAATAATAACTCTATATATTCCATTGAGTATACTAGCTAGATCTGCAGAGACAATGATGGAAACTTATAGATCTATCTCACATAGATAGGCTACATGACATTTAAGTTCCTGAACTAATAGTTCAATCCTAGCCTTGTTTTTACACCAACATTCTGAAACTATCTTAACCGTTTCATTATTTTTTTGCTATTGCTTAATGACTGATAGCCCTCCTACTAGCATATTCTATCTAATAACCAGATGGATTAATAAATAAATTAAATATCTACACAGAACTTGAATCCTTCAATACAATAAAAAAGTAAATAAAACTGCTTCAGAACAATGTATGGAACAATCTAATATATGATGATTCTCTAAAAATTTGTTGTGTGTCTGTGGTGGGTTATGCAGGTGAATATTCAATACTCAGAAACAGGGATTCTTTAACCTTCAAAGGAAAAAAAATGACACGCTGGCAGGAAGGTAGAGATTGAAATTGGCATCACTGATCATGGAGCCGGAAGTCTCTGTTTTAATAGGTGTCTCAGATATCTCAGTTCTCTACAAGTACCATCAATTCTTCAAGTATGTCACTTTGAAAACATGCCTAGTTTTCTAGAAGAAGGAGAAGAATTTTTATGCTTTTTTTAAGAAAATAAGAATTTACTTGATTTTCCTGTATTTGCTCCTTCACTCAATATTCATATTTGCCACAATGAAGTGTTTGTTTTTGCCAAGTCTTAAAAGCAAGCAAACAGCAGCAGCAACAAAAAATGCAATCTCCCAAAAGAGAATGCAATAGCAACAAAACATGTATCTAAAAAATGTTAAAGTTATTAACAGCCTGCCTTTTATGTAGAGCACCATAGAGATGATGGATGCTATGATTATGACAGATGAGTTTTCACTCCTATTTTAAATTCTATCAACTAAATAAATTAGTAAGGTCATCAATATGATTACTAGATGTTCACTCACCTTCAGCAGCAGATGTTGCTTTTTCCTGGCTTTGATCCTTTGATTACTCCATCTGATCCAATATTACAGGACATACTTATATCAGGTAAGAAGCTGGTGAAAATGTGCTTAGAAGGAATTGATGCTATTTTGACATTTGAGTAGCTGTTTAGTTGGGAAAATCTGTGGGGTTCATTCTGAATATCTGGCATTACTGCCATTGCTCATAAGGTGTGCGACCCCCTGATGTGGAGATCTGTGACAGCTTCTTGAGCCAAATTCACATTAATATCTTCTCAGACAGTTAGTAATATTAAGAGATTTCATTTAAGCAGTGATTTCTAAAACATCTCTAAGAAACATTGTATTTTGTTAGCTTACTTTCACCAGGTGAGGAAAGTAGCATTCAAATCTACTTTTAGCTCTATAAGACCAGAAGGGCTAACAAAAGTTTTGTCATTTATGCATATTCTCTTTGATGAAACCTAATATTCCATTGCTTCTCTCACAAGCAACAGCTTTCAGGTCACTAGGAAATTCATTCCATATATTGCAGATATTTTGTGAGTTAATGTTAAAGTTCCCAGGAAGAAAAACATATGCATATGTATATATCATTCTTTCCATGTACATATCCTGTAGAGAGCTGTAGAGAATAAATTCAAGATTCTTTGAGTTTAATCACTTTAGATACTTCTTAGGACCAAAACCAACATTATTAAACTAAATTTATTCATGTTTGTGAAGAATTCTGACTTTTTTTCAGACATATATAAAGTCATATATGAATAGGACATAATTACAGTACATTTATAGAGTGTGCTACAGAATGTTTCATATTAAGCCATGAAGAATTATCATAAATAGTTAAAACTCTGCTATTCTCATTGTACAAATGAAGTATGGGTGTACTGTGATGAAATATCCTTCATTTTAAGTGAATTAGGTCTAGAGCACTACTATGAATGACTAAAGTTCCATTCTTTAAAACATCAACTCATATTTGTCAGTATACAAGACATACATTTATGTACCTAATTACTCAAGAAAATTAATACTTATCATATTTGAAGATTTTATTAGCAGAACCACTGCACAAGTTCAAAGCTTCTCTCTAGTATATAAACTTTACAAATATCTTTGGTGTATAACAGCACACAAAATTGTACAAGGTATTTCTTCATATGGTATTTCTATAATTTTCTTCTTGCTGTGTGAATAAAAGAAACTCAGAACTTGCTTTCTCAAATTGTTAATAATTTTTGATCCCTATTAATATGAATGCCAGAAGCATTGGATTGTGTGGAAGTGAACTGAAGCATTTTTGGAAGATTTATTTTCATCATAAAAAGTCAGTTTCCAAGGGTATTTGTGGAATACAGGCTAGACCATAATGCAAAAAGTATTCTGAAATCCTTCAATGCTTAGAACACTTAATTGAGACACAAATCTGGATGATGCAACTCAATACTTAATAATCACCTGAACTGGAAATGTATGTACATATAACTCTGAAGCTAACTAGTTGGAAGCTTAAGTTCATTCAGGTCCATTTTTTTTTTTTTTTTTTTTCCTCTAGTGCACTTGGCTTCAGTAGAGAAGTAGAGAAAACAAGAGAAAACAAGTCCTTTAATCTTGCAAAGAGATGCATGAATTGGAAGTTATCTTTCTAACATCAACACAAGATTGACTGCTTCTTGTTTCGTAGCAGTACTAGATACCAGATCCAGACACATGCTCTATATCTGTCTCAAAACCTGCTTCTATTTAAAATTCTTAATGGCAGACATGTGAAGAACTACGTACTTTCACATTGTGTATTTTTCAGATAATGTATTCTGAATGACTGGACTAAATGTTTTGCCTCAGCAATGTGCCAGCAATTAGAGTAGAGTATTACTATTTTTTTTAATCTCTATCTTTTTTTTTAATAGATGCAAAGGTTAAACAAATAAAAAAATACATTTTTGTGACATCCATATGTGAAGGTACCTGATTTTCCTTTTTTTTTTTTTCCCTATCACACTAAGATGAAAAGAGGGTTTAGGATTTTTATCCAGATAGCTGTGCTAAAACTAAAGAAATCACATGCTTACATAATGTCTACAGAATTAATTCTGTACAGAAATTAGGCAGAAATTTTCATCTTTTTCACTTGTTAACAGGTATTTGACAGACACACTTAAATTCTGCTGTGTAACTAAATATATTAAAAAATGGATAATATGCTTATTTATTTTAAATATTGACTTTTGCACGGCCTTGTGATAGATGACGTGTTGTGAATAATTTCCTGTGTAAATGCTCAAAAGAGATGGTTCTGTAAAAAACATCTTGCCTCTGAGTGCTTCTGCGATTGGTCAAAATATTTAATGACAAACAGTCTTTCCATAATGAAATAGCAGAAACAACAAGTTTTTAGGTTTACTAAAAATACTGTGAATAAGTATTCTATACTATTATAAATAAACTAGCTAATCTCTTTTGATGGCTTTCTGCTGGAAAAATAGTATCAGGCCCCTGTAAAACGGGAATTGCCAGGAGGTATATCAGACTCCCAAATGAGCAAATATGGTTGCATAACTGACAGGACTTTTAAATATTACATATTCTTTTTTTTTGTTTTTGTTTTTTTGTTTTGTTTTGTTTTGTTTATGAACTGTTCAGCATCTATTTTCTATTAATTGTTAGTTCCTGGCTGTTAAGAAGGAATTGAGGATATCCTCACACTACCACAGAAACAAATCCGCTTGAAAAATAAAGCCAGAACAATGCTAAATTCAAGGTCAGGAACTGTCTTTTTAGGACAAGTGAGTCCTGCAAATTGCTTAGTAGAGGCTGAATTTTTGACCAGGAAGGAAATTAACAAGATGAGATCCTCAAAAATCAACTCCTGCTCTTTCGACTACGCAATGCATAAGCATCAGCAGAATGCCAGGGCAGGACTGGTATTTAATGATATAGTAACTACTGTAGCTTACCCAAACAATCACAGTTTAAATCTACAGTCATAATCACAATGTAGAAGCAATCATCTATTATACTTGAGAGGTATCTAATACAGAAATTCATTTTATCCACAGTGTAACTAACCTTGCAGGTGAATCACAATTTCTTTCACATCCAAACTAAGCTTCAGCAGTGGGCCTTGTGACAAGAAAAATGAGTTAACAGCAGAACAGATGTCTCTCATGACACGCATGTTAATGCAGTAATGTACTAATGTAATGTTATATAACTATGTATCTTTCTTCTTTTCTTTTTTCTTTTTCTTTTTTTTTTTTTTTTAAGACAATGGATGAAATATATGTGAGGACTTGGAAACAGGAGAAAATATCAGTCAGGCTGGCATCTCCTACTACGGTGCCTGAGAGAAGAATATTCAGCAATATCACTGTGGGAATATTCTTTGTTAAAACATAGTCAAGTTCAAACCTACCATTTACCTGTACTTTCACTTCACTGGCTTTCTGCAAAACAATTTTTGAAATTTCATCTGTTTTCAAAAACAAAGGGACTAAACAGAAGCTTTTCAACTTACAGACTACACAGGAAAACCAATTGGTATGTTTCCCAATGACAACTAAGTCAACATTTTGCATTCCATCTGGCAGTAAGTAGAAAATTATTCTACCAAAGCTTAAGTATTCATGAGCAAACAGGAGTTACAGAACCTAGAATATTAATGTTTTGAAATTGCAATAGTATAATACGCTTGAGAATATATATTTTGTTGCTTGAGTACTAATCTACTTAGCTGGAAGGTAGTTGGGCAGGACAAAATTCTTGATCTAAAAGGCATCACTTGCCAGTCATCTCCAAGCTGACTTATCCTGAAGATGATCTTCACAGCTGACTCCTTGGAGCTAGCCTTTTTTAGAAAAAAATGTGTTTTTTTTTTTTTTTTTTTTTTTTTTTTTTTTTTTTTTTTTTTTTTTTTTTTTTTTTTTTTTTTTTTTTTTTTTTTCATGTAAATAACATTAGCACTTGATACTACGGCAGTATTACCTTTCCTTTTCTACAAAAAAAAAAAAAATTATTATCTTTTTTATCATACTATGCAGTTCCTTGGTGACAAGAAGTTGAAAACACAAACAACAATAATCATGGTGTCCAAGGTAATTTTCCTGGAAAACATATAGTTCTTGAAGTGCTTTCGTATTCAAAAATGTGATGTTAACTGGACATATGATTATAAAAGGGGAATGATTCCATGTAAAAGGATATTAAGTCTATCTATGTAATACAACAAACAAGGAAAGAATCTACAAATACATTGTGGAAGAAAATAGTTTAACGGATTAATAGTTTAATAGTTTAAATTTTTAAAAAAAAAAAAAAAAGTACTTATGTTTTAAATTTTTTTCAAGTCTTTCAAGGCTTTCACTTCAGGCAAAAATCGAAAAAAAATCTTATTAGTAAAATAGATACTATAGAATCATAGAATCATAGAATGCTTAAGGTTGGAAGGGACCTTGGGAGGTCATCTAGTTCAATCCCCCTGCACACGCAGGATCACCTAGAGTGTGTGTCTCAGGACTGCATCCTAGCGGGTTTGGAAGATCTCCAGAGAAGGAAACTCCACAGAGAAGGAAACTCCACAACCTCCCTGGGCATTCCAGTGCACTATCACCCTCACTGTTAAGAATTTTCTCCTTAAGTTCCTGTGGAACTTCTGGTGCTTCAGTTTGTGGCCATTTCCTCTAGTTCTGTCGGTGGCCACCACTGAGAAGAGGTTGGCCCCATCCTCCTCACTGCCTCCCTTGAGGTCCTTATAGACACTAATGAGGTCTCCTCTCAACCTTCTCTTCTCCAGGCTGAACAGGCCCAGCTCTCTCAGCCTTTCCTCATAGGACAGATGTTCCAGGCCCCTGATCATCCTGGTAGCCCTCCCCTGGACTCACTCCAGCAGCTCCACATCCCTCTTGAACTGGAGAGCCCAGAACTGGACACAGTACTCCAGGTGTGGCCTCACCAGTGCTGAGTAGAGGGGCAGGATCACCTCCCTCGACCTGCTGCAGACGCTCTTCTTAATACACCCTAGGATCCCATTGGCCTTCTTGGCCACGGGGGCGCACTGTTGCCTCATGGGCAACTTGTCATCCACCATGATGCCCAGGTCCTTCTCTGCAGAGCTGCTCTCCAGAAGGTCAATCCTTCAGCATGTATTGTTGACTGGGGTTATTCTCCCCTAAGTGCAGGACCTTGCACTTGTCTTTGTTGAATTTCATAAGATTTCTCACTGCCCAGCTATCCAGTCTGTCCAGGTTCCTCTGGATGGCAGCGCAGCCCTCTGGGGTATCAACTACTCCTCCCAGTTTGGTATCACCAGCAAACTTGCTGAGGGAGCACTCCATCCCTTCATCAAGGTCATTGATGAATAAATTGAACAGGACTGGACTGAGGGCTGACTCCTGGGGAGCACTGCTAACCACAGGCCTCCAACTCGACTCCGTGCCACTGATCACCACCGTCTGAGCCCTGCCATCCAGCCAATTCCTAATCCACCTCACTGCCCACTCATCTATCCCACACTTCTGGAGCTTGCCCAGAAGGAT
The DNA here is from genome assembly GCA_013398735.1 of Nothocercus julius. Lineage (NCBI taxonomy): Eukaryota > Metazoa > Chordata > Aves > Tinamiformes > Tinamidae > Nothocercus > Nothocercus julius. Next base: position 791,147 of record VZSV01000238.1, on the reverse strand, counting down.
GCTGTGAGGGACGGTGTCAAAAGCCTTGATAAAATAGATTTAGGATGTTGTGCCATTTAAGATTATACTATGGCACAATCTAAATGCAGATATGATCTATTGCTAAAATTATTTAATTTAAATAAAGAATAATCACAGTCCATACTTTTCAAATACCGAAACTAAAGCTGTATTTTTGTTGTTATTAATTCCTTAAGGAATATAATTTCCTTTGTTCAGACAGCTCAGATGGATATTGTTGCACTTTTGTTTTGCAAAGTTTCACACATTATCTTCTTATAGGATTCAAAATTATATACAGTATGCATATCATGAGCCAGTACAGATTTTTCCCTTTATTTTACTTTATTTAAGTTTAAGTAACATACAATTTGATTGATCTCATCTGTGTTTAGCAATCTAAAACATAGCCATATAAGCTATTTAGTAACTACCTCAATAAAGTGAGAAGATAAACACCTTCAGAAACAGTTTTTTCCTGTCCTAAGAGAATTACCTATCTATATTATGTTAACAGAAAATTTACTCATCTTCTCAAGATGTCTGTATCTGTCCATTAACCATACAGTGAGTATAAAATCTAACAGTGTGATTCATGCTATGTAAGCTAAGCTACCTAAAAGCAGATAGTGTTTTGACCTCCTTTATAATGAACATGGCAAAGTAAGTATTTCCATGGCTTTGTTCATCTTCCCCTAAGATAAAGACATATTCAAATGCCTTTTCTGGTCACTGGTTAGGAAAATACACTAGGATCCAGGCTTCACTGTAGATGTTAGGCATGTGTTGAGATAAGACGAATTCCATCCTGGGGGACAAGCTTTAAGGTATCTGCAGTTTTCCAAGATAAATCCCTTCAACCATAACTAAACTACTTTATTACAGAGTATAGGGGCTAATGCTTTTTAAAAAGAACATTATTATCTCATGGACTTATATCTTACACTACCTTTCTTGACCTGCAATACACATCCTTTTCAAAACAAGTCATTTATTTTCACTTAAACAGATCACCAACAAGTCAAGTGAGATAGTAGGATCTGGTGTGTAAATTATGACATTTAGGAAAATCTGTTCTTTAATGGCTTCTCTGCCAGTGTCTTTACAGCTGTTACTCAGTGTTACAAAGGATTTACTTTCAAAGATTTTAGTTTCTACCATACTAGTTGAGTTACTGGTTATAGACTTCCTATTCTTAAACCTATTAGTTCTGCAGTGAGCTGTATAGATAAACACATTTTTATTTTGTTTTGTTTCCAAAATGTTATATTAAAAGGGATATTATACTATTGCCAATGTACAATTAAGTGATCATAACCATGTTATCTGTTATTGAGAAACAGTAATCTCATTAAACATGCTAATAGTAATTTTTGCATAGAGATAATTGCAATGTCTTTTGACATTTCATATTTTACACTCTTGCCATGAAATTATTAGCAAAAGGAAACTCTACTAAGCACTTGCCAACAGCTTCTACATGGCAAGATCCTCAAGCATTTGAATCCTCAGTCTTTCAGGTGAAGCTAGTCTGCTTAGAAGATTGCCTAAATATTAAAAAATGAGGAACACATACAAATAATTAATAAAAATCTGCAGAGTCTTTTTCCTTTTCCTTTTGAGTTTTCAAAAGCTAAGATTTATTTTCTCTTTTTCTAAGATTGTCTTGTATCTCTTTAGAAATACTCATAAATGAACCTACTAAGCTGGTGACCTTACTTACTGGTTGCGAATAGACATATTTCTGGGGAAAATTTCAGTTACCATGGTAGTTCCTCTAGTCTAAATTGTACCTACGTCTACGTTGTTATGTTATTTTAAGATATGTTATTATACCTTTATTCAGTTATTTCTGTTTAGTTTTGTGCATGATAATACTTCCCTGTGGTTGTTGTATTGTCCACTTTCTTTTTTTATACACGTGGAAAAATGACTTTCAAATATAAAGTTTTTCCTCAGTTGATATATGGTCCTCTGACTACTGTGGTTGCAAAAAGACACATTAATGTATAATGTTAAAGCAAGTCAATGAAGTTTGCAAGAGAATGTAGAGCTAGATGTAAAGACAAGCTTGTCTGATCTGTTTGTTAAAGCATTGAATGCAGTTGTAATCAGGGCTTATTAACCAGAAGACCACCAAGTATAAAATATTTATAAAATAAAAACACTCTCCAAATGGCCAGAACTGATGATTATAGAAACTAAATGACATGAAAAAAATACACATACAATATTGTGCTTAGATTTTAAACTCTCAGTGGCCTTAGATTCTTAAGTAATTTTATACAACAGGAAAGACCCACATGTGAAGGAACCTTCAGATAATACTTCCATAGTAATAAAAAATACAAATTTGTACTCTTCATTTCTTATATACACTAAGAATATTTTAGCATAATTTATATAGTTGCACAGGACCAATGCTAAAGGGTGTCTGCAAAGTAATCTGTAGCATTCAGATCACACTGAAGAAGAGAAATTGGAAAAAATCTCATTGATAGTAGACATTAAGTTTAGATATCTATTGAAACAGTGTTAAGCCATTCTCCCAGCATCCTTGTGCAGGTGATAAAGGTATAATTTTGCCTTTTAGTTTTTATTTGCCCCTTTTTGAGCTATAGAACTCTTACAAAAATATCCCAGTAAGAGATTTGAATAAGGTGGAAATGTAGGAAAGCAGTTAGTTCTACAAATTAGATAAATATTGTGGAAGTGAATCTCCTACCACCCTGTGGCAGTTTAGAATCACTGCATATTAGCATACCTCATTAAACTTATTCGTCTTAATTCATATTTCCCTAATCAATTCATTCACCAAGCAATATATAAAGAACAAAATGAAGGATCCCAGTCCAATAAAACATGTGGTAATAAGATTCATTAAAAAGTATAAAACAGATGGAAAATGTTTTTTTTTAGCAAGCAGTATCACTTTTAGGAAAATAAAAAATAGATAAAGGTTTGTCACTAGACTCTTTTTTAGCAACAAATTATAAGGTTATACAAGCCATAATTTCTATCCTCTCCCCATATAATAATGATTAGATCAGAACAAGTGTCTTTTGTAATGTTATAACAGTGACAAGCCAAAGTCGATTCATTCTTCCATTATGAATCAACATCTGTTATCGTCATTCTTTTGCATAACAAGATTGTTTTAAGACGGCCTTTACTTGTATGAATTTTGTGATTACAAATTATATACTCAGTGTCAAATTCATGCAGGGAAAGAAATATTCAGTCTCTCATTTATTTTGCTTATATAAGATCACACTCCTATTTAACTGAGTAATATTCATACGGAAAAAATGAGTTTCTTAATTATTGCTATTTTTAGCTGATATTCTTAATTGTTATGTAGTTTCATTCAGATTTCTTAACTTTCTTTCATAGAGATTATTAATAACCTGGCAGTTTAATTTCAACATATAATTAGGACAATTTACTTTTCTTCTCTGTTTGCATCATGAAATACTAGTCAATTCAGGAATTCCATACTGTGGTAATCAGTTCTGAAGTTATCAAAATGTGCCTTCTCCTCCATAAAAATTTTTCACTGTCAAGAAATGCTAGGAAAATGATTGTAAATCAGTCAAAAACTGCTCTGAAGAAAATACTTTTCTAGAAAGGAAATGTAGACTGAACATGAGACCAGTTCTGGAAAGAAATTAAATCAGCAGTTGTGAGCCTGAAGGTATATTGCCTTCATTTTATCACACTGGAAGCTTTGAACCAAAATGCGGTTGTGTCTACTTTGTCTTGAGTTTCAGACTAGATATCTGAACATTTCTAAGAAACTATAAATACTTTCAAAAAGTTAAGTCACCAGCAATACACATTTATGCATTTAAGCTTATAGAGCAAATGAGACAAAATGTGAATTTGATAAGATTATTTTAAGACTATGCTTACATAGATAAGTAATTAATAATAAATAAATAATAATAAAGATATTAACTAAGACATATAAAGCTTAAGCTGATCATGTTTAGCGGAAGAATCTTCAATGGTGTTAGCAATGATATTTTAATTGAACAGGTCTCAGAGGTAGAAATTTCTTGCAATTTTATTTGTTTTAGAATATTATTTTTATATTTTTAGAATATTATTTTTATTTTTTTATTTGTTATTAGAATAATATAGAAGGTTATGACTTTATTCATGTTTCAGTCATTGCAGACAGGAAGAATGACTTCCTGAACATGTAGATCATGGATACATTACAAAATTCCTATTCATTCCCTGCCCATCCAGTGCTTTATATATATGGAGTTTTGTTTAAATATGTCTGCATATTAGTTTAAAAGATTTCTGGGGTTTACATTCATGCAGAAATATCTTGGCTGGCACAAGTTGGTGGTTTGTGTGTGTGTGTCTGCATTTGCAGTCCATATGGTGTGAATCTATCCATGTGTTAAACTGCAGAACAATGTAACAAATCACACTTACCATGCACCTGTGGCTACCTCACCTGCTTCGTAATCACTGAACCTTGTCCACCAGGATTTATTCTAACATTCCAATTTCCTGAGCAGCTTCAAACAGCATATAAAATATCTAAACCCCTGACAGAGAATTGCTACCTTGTAGAAGTTTCCCCCTTGATTTATGTGAATGTGTCAGGAAAGGAATGGAGTTCTCTCCATTAACAAATCTGAAGTACGGTATCTCCTGTGTTTCAAAAGCAGTCATGGTTGTCTATGACAGAAGGAAAAATCTCAGCCTTTTTGTTCCTTGACAAGTTGTAAGAGTGAAGATTGGAATTAATGCTGCAAATACTAATATATTTTAAGGTTGTTTTTATCTCTTACAACATTTATGTCCTGTTATCCTTATCTGGCTGTCCTTTCTGGGTCTTCCTCAATATTGCACTAACAAATAAGATGATCTCTGCAATTATAATTTCAAGATTTCCTTCTCTTCCATCTTTTGACTTAAAATGTAACTTCACACATACTGCATTTTTTCTTTAATCTTACTTGAGGTAAAACACATTGATATGAAAGCTATTCTGCACAGAAGAAAGGAAATTCATCCTGAGCTGGAAGAAGAAGAATGATATTTCTGACTTTCACTTGGTGGCCACAAAATCCAGCACACACATGGAAACTGAAATAACACTTAAAAGTTTCTCAACTTGTAGAGAGGGGACCAGGTTTACAGGGCAGTGATCATTCAGTTTGATTTACATTTAGGTGTTCAGCAGAGTTAGAGGAGAGAAAGATTTATGTATTGACTGGTTCTGGATTCTGGTATGTCTGGGAAACATTGATATTTTTAAGGTGGTGACTCATCCATTCAAAGTAACAACAGTACCCTGCAGAATTATAGTCTGTCACATAAAATCTCCTTCTTCATTATCTTCTTGATAGTCCCGGGAGAATGATGCTTCTTTTCAAATGATATACAGGTGACTTGTCTTTCTTACCAGCTACTTAGATAGCATTCAGGGAATCTCTCTGAAGTTCTTCCCACAGTCTTCTTTGCTTTGCATGTCACTGTAGACCTGCAACTTCATCTGTGGTTCCTGTAGTACTGAAAAAGCTATTCTTCACCTGACATTAGCTCTATGGTGGTTTTACTTTTCTGATTCTTTTTTTTTCACTTTTAAAAGGTGCATATATGAGTTGTCTGTTAAAGGACAGAAATAGCTATATCTATCAGAAGCCACATAAACAATAATATTCCCTGTTAGTAATACCCTAAAAATTTGTAAAGTTCCACTCGTAAGAGAGTCTGGAACCTTCTTCTTTCAGGCTATTTCAAGATTAAGAAATTGAGAAATGTTTTTCTGTTCCTGCAGGAACAGACATATTTCAGATCACAGTGAAATTTGGGCCTTCTCTTCCATGACAGAATATGTCCCAGTTTCCACAGCAAGGGAGCACAGGCACAATGATGATGCAGAAGCTGTGCTGTACACTACATAATGCATAATCATGATTCAGAGATGCGCCACAATCCATGGCACATCCACCTTCTATGGAGGTCTAGATGCAGTTGGAGAGGCCTCTTGCCATTTATCAATTATTCCTTCATGGTCCTGGAAGTCCACTTTTCACACTTTTTTCTTTTTTGTACTTGAAAGAGGACTGTACTGTATCTCTAAGCTACAGTATGATAGTATTGAGTCTCTCCATTTCTTAGTCTGTACAGTTAGAAAAGATGTTACAACTTCTCAGAATTTGGAGAATGAAAAGAGGAAAAAAAATACTGATAGATCCTAAGGTATCTCTTTTTTTCATCTCAGAAAAAAATATGTTTACCATGTACCCTTAATCTGCTTGTGTCTACTCGGCATAGTTGTTACTAACATTTTAATTTCTTTTGAAGGTATTAAATGGAAAATAGGGAATTTAAGTTAGCAAATATGTTTACACAGCTTACAAATGAACTTTGCTGCTGGCTTAATGGATAACAGTATAGAGTTTTTCATTGAGTTAGGTGGTTAGAACCACAGTTTAATATCTCAAGTGAGAGAAAGATATGTTTATTTCTAAAGACTGAAGACAATTAACAGAACATTTATCTGACTCTAAGATGAGAATATTTGTCCTTGAATGGTTTTGTTTGATGCTAGTGCTAAATATTGACTGATTTATACATATCTGTTGGAAATAATGGTAATTATAAACTAATTTTGTTAACTAATGAAAGAAACAAAATTGGTATCAAGTATACCAAATGTATATGTATGTGTATATTCAGTATAAACTGAATATAAAAGTACATGACAACCAAAAGTAACAATTAAAAAAAAAAATCTGAATAATTGGAGTAGGGCGTTAAGAAACTAACTGTGTTCTTTAGAATCAGCAGTAGTATTAGAAGCATGATTTTTTTTTTTTAAATGGATACTTTTACTCCTTCGTGACAACATAAATATCCCTTTCTAAAACCAAAATGAGTTAAAGAACCCTGAGCATAAATTAGAATCAGTCTCTTAATGTCTATTTTTTCAGTCAGTAAGCAGGATGAGTCTTGTAATTAAAAGGTATTAAGAAGCTAAAAACTTCAGTATCTAATAAACCTTATAACAATTCCACTCTTGTTTTAAATAAGAGTCATTTTATTCCAAAAGTTACTACAGTAGGTTCTATTATCTGTGCAAGGAAAGAAGGGAGAAGCAAACAGATATTTGTTACTAATTAGGAAAATTGCAAGTTTGATTGTTTAGGATTGTTAAAACTCTTTAAGGCCTCAGGATGTGTAATTTATATATAGCAAATGAATCCTTCTATGGCTCTAATGGAAATTTCTACCTGGAACAAATTCTAGATTTTTTTTTTTTTCTAATGGAATCTTTTGCCAGGTTTACTAGAAAGTGACAGTGTTTAAGAAAGGAAAATGGTAAATTATGTTATGGATGAAAAGACTTAATACTTCCTGAATATAAAAATATGAATAGATTAGCTCAGTTCATGGTATAAAATAGAGATTATTATTTAGAAGGCTAGAAACGTGTATTTCAAACATATAATACTTGCTGTGTATTTCTACTTTTATTACATACAAAATCAGAGAAAAAAAATTATTCAGAGACAAATGTTTTCCTCAGAAATATAAACAAAATACATTTTGGAAAATTTTGAGAGAAAATACTGTTAGTCTTGCAGGAAGAAAGGGGAATTTGCCAATTCTTTGAATACAAATGTGAATTAAGGATTCTCATAATTTCTACAATCAGAACAAAACTGATAATCATGCCATGCAAAGACATTAAGTTTAAAATTTCAACAGATTTGAAAATTACTGGAAACTAGGAGCTTGGAGTAGAGGTGGAAATTTGAGTGAAATCCATGTGAGAAATATCAGTATCTACAGCTCTGCTAATCACTACAGCTTTCCTAATACTGATGAAAAGAATTAGAAATTTCTAACACATGACTAATTTCATCCTAAATTAGGGACAAGACCAGATGGCCAGAGGTGCATGTTTGCCTTCCATGGACATAAAGGGAGGACTAGTTCACAATAAAGACATTTAAATGACAGATTGGACAGCATTTGGGTTTTCTCTGACTCTATTAATGTAACTCTAAAGCATAATTATTGCATAGCATAAAAAGTACCTCTGACCTGTGAAATAACTTATTTACTTGTGTACTGGTTCTGTGTTTGTCTACATTTTTTACTTTTTTTTTTTTTTTAATAAACTTATAAATTGAAAAAAAAATTCTATAGAGCTGTCTTTTAGATTGAAATAATTTTTCTAAAATGAATGTAGTAGTGTAGGTTTGGACATAATTAATTCCAGAGACCACTTATAAAAGTTAGTGTGAATAAGAATACAGCCATTTCATTTCTCTCTAGCATGTACAATTATCCAACTTCATTTCATCAGTCATTGTAACTTCTAATGCCACTGTAACAACAGATCCCAAGACATGTAACACATTTTCTTTTTAATACTGTGAAATCTGCATGAGGTTTAGAGAGGAGGGAGGCTGCATCAGTTTTCACAATATTGCAGACACAATAAAGTGTAGACAAAAAAAAGAAAAAAAGAAAAGAAAAAAAGCCATACATACACACACATTTGTACACACCAAAAATAAGTTTTCTCTCCAGGCCATAAATCCACCTGATTGCCTCAGAAAATCCACATCCAAGAGTCATGCAATGTTCATTCATCCAGTTTACTCAAAAAGAGATTAGCAAGTAGACACAAAACACATTTTAGCATTCAGTTTTTTGCTGACTTAGAAGGGTAAAAGTACCCAGGACAAGGGAGTAACCACCTTTCTGTCATGTGGGTGCCTGTTCTCATTGTGCCAGTAACCATGAAATAGTTTCTCTTGAAGAAAACTAGCTGGTTCCCTTCAGAGAGCCTGGGTTATTCGGGGAGAAAAGGGTTGGATACTCAGTGAAGGTCCCCGTTATATCTCATGAGCTTTGACCCATGAAAGGTCAAAGCTTCTGTCATGAAACAAGGAGAGAAACACTGTGGCAGAAAGCCATATCCATCAACTTCCAAATGAAGACAGAGATTACTCGTTTTTTTTGACTCCTGTAGAGCACAGCGGTTAGTGTCAGAGAGCAAGAAGAATCACAGAATGCTTAAGGTTGGAAGAGACCTTTAGAGATTATTAGTCCAATCCCCCTGCACACGCAGGGTCACCTAGAGCATGTTACAAAGGATTACATCCAAGCTGGTTTTGAATATCTCCAGAGAAGGAGAATTCCACAACCTCTCTTGGCAACCTGTTCCAGTGGTCTGTCACCCTCACTGTTAAGAAATTTTTCCTTAAGTTCCTGTGGAATTTTTGGTGTTTCACTTTGTGGCCATTTCCTCTAGTCCTCTCAGCAGCCACCACTGAGAAGAGGCCAACCCCATCCTCCTCACTGCCTCCCTTGAGGTCCTTATAGACACTAATGAGGTCTCCTCTCAGCCTTCTCTTCTCCAGGCTGAACAGGCCCAGCTCTCTCAGCCTTTCCTCATAGGGCAGATGTTCTAGGCCACTGATCATCCTCGTAGTGCTGGGCTGGACTCACTCCAGTAGTTCCACATCCCTCTTGAACTGGGGAGCCCAGAACTGGGCACAATACTCCAGATGTGGCCTCATCAGGGCTGAGTAGAGGGGCAGGATCACCTCCCTCAACCTGCTGGAGACATTCTTCTTAATGCACCCTAGGATCCCATTGGCCTTCTTGGGCCAATGCTGCCTCATGGTCAACTTGTCATCCACCATGATGCCCAAGTCCTTCTCTGCGGAGCTGCTCTCGAGAAGGTCAGTCCACAGCCTCTCCTGATATCTGTGGTTATTCCTCTCCAGGTGCAGGACCTTGCACTTACCCTTGTTGAACTTCATGAAGTTTCTCACCACCCAGTTGTCCAGCCTGTCCCAGTCCCTGTGGATGGCAGTGCAGCACTCTGTGGTATCAGCTACTCCTCCCAGTTTCGTATCATAAATGGAGGACTTCAGATGAGGTATAAGCCAAGAGTGAGCCCAGCATAACATTGTCTCACTGATGGTGCAGTCCCGAAGCATCTAAGCATGGTGGGCAGAAACAGGTGCTGGTAACAGGGTCCATCAACAGCCTCAGGCATGTTAAGTTGTGAGCCTGGTCCAAGGTCCTCCCAGGAGATCCAGTTAGGAGCAGAAAGAGGTAGGTCCAATGCCCATCATCCAGGAGGCAGGACCAGAAACGCATTTGAGAGAGCTCAAGCAGGGACTGATAATCCTTGTCTAAACTGAAATGGGGCTTTGGACCCATGGGCGGAGTGACCCAAGAGGAAGATGAGAGGAAGAAGAGAGGAAGAAGACCTATTTGTACCTTCAGGGGCTGGACAAGTAGACTTTTAGGATATAGACATGTAAGATCAAATTTCTCTGGTCTCTTCTGGGGACAATGTTGAAATCTAGATCTCTAATTCAAATTTTATATTTTATAAATACTATTTTTTAGTGCAAAATCTGTTCTTCTATATTTTCTTTCGGTCCTAAGAATAGTAAGATTTAGGCATTCTCGGGAGGAAATTTTAAAGTTTAAGTCCTAAATAGACCCATGAGTCTAGGCTGTAGACTAGCAACAAACGAGACATACTGTTATAGCTAGGATTTCTTATTGGCTAGTTCTAAGCAGTTGTCTGTCTTATAGTTTTTTTCTGTTGTCCTCTCTAAAAGTGTTTATCTTTCTCCAATGACTCTATAAAGAGTATAAACACTTTACTTAGTCTGTTTGGATCATTCTACTGGTGCCCAGGCTCTCAGCTGGAAACCTAAAATCAGCAATCTGAATCTTCCCTTACTGCAGATGTTACAAACTCTGTGGGCTATTATGAAGCTTACATAAGAAAAATATAACCTCTTGTTTGAAATCATGTTTCATCGTAGATTATTTGAAAGAATAAGGATGGATCATTTGAAAGCACAGATAACCTTTCACTAGTATAACAAAATTAATTGGTTGTGTCTAATTGCCATAGAATCAAAACCCATCAAAGTCAAGGCGATATTGTAAGGAAATAGTTATAGTCACACCATAACCTCTCATATGTACTTTACTGCTGAGTTATACACTCCTTTACCTTATTGTTCCCTTACGCTTCCATAGACTATGATACGAAAGATTTTCTATTCCATTTTCTTTCAAGCTCCCACTTGTGTGCTGTGCAAGTTACTATCCTTGCTGCTGGCAAGAACATTTACAGCTCCCGCTTCTGCTATTGCTACAGTTTGCTCTGAAACTAAGGGCTGGTTTTGAGTTTGAATCAAGATCACTTACTTTGTTCACTCGGGACTGCATTGTTTCCAATGTTTGCCAGCTTGTCTTTTGATCGTTATGACATAATCACTATTGGTGCCAGTTCAGTAGATGTACTTGTCACCTCCCTATTTTGTTTCTGTCATGCTATCCATATTTGTTTTTCACAGTACTTGCATTTATTTCTCACGGTTACACTTGTCAAAGTCTCTTAGGCCTGCTGTTTGTCAGCTTTCTGGTATTTATTTTATTTATATGGTTTTGAAAATCTACTATTGCAACATCATATCGCAACAAAAGGTAGTCCAATCTATCTACCTGGAAGGCCCTCTCCTAATATAATCCTAATAAGGATTATGAGGAAGTTCAGAAGATAATACAAGTCTGCCCAGCTAAGAATCTATGTATTTTCCTGGGATACTTAAAAAAAAAAAAAAACACTTAATGAATTAGATCCATTCATCTCTCTGAGCTCCAGACTTTGTACATCTCTCACAAGGATATTAGCTTGTGAAAGGAAATACCTAAATTTGAAGCTGATCCCAGTGCAAGCTCATATAAGACAAATATATCTTCCATTTGGCTTAAACAAAGAGTAATAGCAGTTCTGAGGGGGTAGCAGAAAGGATCAGACATGAATTCGTACCCATTGAGTCAAACGGTTGGTTGATTGGAAAGGGATTTCTGCAAGACATCTACCCCTGTCACTCAAAGCATAACTATTTTCAGGATTATATCAGGTCAGCTCTGGCTTTTGATTAGTAGAATTCTGAACACTTCCAAGGATGAAGATCCCATCACATTTCTTCTTCCTTTTTTTTTTTTTTTTTTTAAATTTTGTTTTCTGTAGTAGAGTCTTGAGAAAAATAAACCTACATCTTTGCCACTTTCATGTAAGATAAAAATTAATTTACTCTCTTGTTGTAAAGCAGTTTTTGTTGTAAAGCACTAAAACAGTGTAAAACAAAGCTAACTAAACCCACTGCACTACATTGTACACTACCTACTACACTACATTTTAGAAAAAGGAAAATAATAATAAAAAATATAAAGCAGGGACCACAGAAAGATGTGGAGCTTTCTAGCCATGATTCTCATTTTCTTATATCCATGAGTGTATCAATGTTTCGTCAAAGCAAGACGAATATGAAGCTAATAAAACACCTCTTTTGAACATCACAGCAAAACTCAAGACGATTTCCTGTGTGCAAATCTATTCTCAGATATGAAATTAAAAAAAAAAAAGAAAAAAAAAAAAAAAGAACATCACTACAGGAAGTTCAGATCATGTTGTATACATTTTATTAAAGAAGTTTTCATATCCTTTCAGGTTCACTTCACTTTATTCATCAAAAAATCAGGCAGTAATAATAACCTCCTTCTCTAGACTGCCTTTATTAATGGAAGGAGGAAAGCACTTCCAGGAAACAAAACAAAATGGAACTGCAGGGGAGAAGTCTGATAGTGAGAGCCTGGTAGCAAAACATTACACACAGTGAGGGAAGATCAAGTTAGGGAGTACTTAGGCTTTTTGGAATTATGAAAGGCAAGCTGCAACAAGGAGAATTCCTATTACATACAAGGAAACTTTTTTTTTTTTTTTTTGGTCATGAGAGTGGTTACTGGAACAACACTGGAAGAGACTACTGAGGGAGGATGAGGAGACTCCATCCTTGGAGAAATTTAAAATATCTTTGAGATATCTTGGAGCTATCCAAAGGCTATATCCTGTAAACGCACAAAATTGGCTTGGGCAAGGCTCTGAGCAACCTGACCTATCCTTGACCTGCTTGAGTGGAGTTTTTCGCTGAATGACATCTACAGATCCCTTCAACGGAGATTATTCTAAGATCCTCTGATTCTGTCATTAACAGCTTACCTGTTTTATTCTGATGACCCAAGTCAGAATGAATTATACCTCCATCAATATTCCTATATTGGTTTGACCTGTTCTTAAGAACAGGTAGAGTGGCAGAGGTTCTGCAAGTTTGTAGCAATATGATCCCAAAGGTGCAGAGCCTGCATTTCTCCTGATAAAATTATAACCTGTTTCTCTGGAATATTTCTTCGATTTGTCATTTGAAGTTTAATGCTATCCTTCAATGTTTTTGCTGTTCTTCCTCCAAATATATCACCAAATATTTCTCCATTTCTATCCAGATCACCACTTATTAAAACTGACATCATTTTGACAATCACAGAAGAATAATTCCCTAGAGAGTCATAGAAAGCAAGACCTCTAAAGTCATCAGAAAAAAATCTGGCTATAAGGTTAGATCTTTATGCCAATTTGTGCTAAGTTGGTGTTGGAGATTCCACTCTTCCTCTCTGCAGGAGTGCACTGCTCCACAGGTGTGGTGCTACAACAGTGAATAAAAATCTACCATGTTTCTAATATTTTGAACTAGGTAGATTTTTCTGAAAGCTATAAAAGTGTGTTTAGCGTTTTCAAAGCAATGCATATCTCTCTATACAACTTAAAAATATGGAATTCCTCAATAGAAAGAAATCCTCTCAAATGATAACAAACATGTTTTCAATTCCTCTTCAGAGATTGTATTTTAACAGAGAAATAACTACCTGCATGCCAGTTATTAACCATGAAGTCCCGATTACTGGGAAAACATAGACAAAAGCTCTAGAACTCATCTCATGTAAAAGTAAAAGGGCAATTTCTCATGAGAGACATAAAATTTTCAAATTTCTATAAATGTCCTCATGGGTTCAGTGGAATTAGTATATATATTAAGGGGACTTCTAAAGAGACTTCTAAAAGCTTCGGGAGTAGCCCATTTTTTTGCCACATATGCAAAATATTCTGACAATTTAGTTTTACTTCTTGAGCTATAAACTTGATCTTTTGCCTATTTTCAGTGTCTTTTCAAAGACAAGCTGTTATTCAACAAGGTGTGCAATAGCTGACTTCAGTAATGATTTGTATGAAAATATTTTTGATATATTATAATGTCAACACCTCATAGAATCATAGAATCATAGAATGCTTAAGGCTGGAAGGGACCTTGAGAGATCATCTAGTCCAATCACCCTACACATGCAGGGTCACCTACAGCACGTGGCTCAGGAATGCGTCCAAGTGGATTTGGAAGATCTCCAGAGAAGGAAAGTCCACAACCTGTCTAGGCAGCCTGTTCCGGTACTCTGTCACCCTCACTGTTAAGAAATTTTTCCTAAAGTTCCTGTGGAACTTTTGGTGTTTCACTTTGTGGCCATTTCCTCTAGTCCTCTAGTCCTATCAGTGGCCACCACTGAGAAGAGGCTGACCCCATCCTTCTCACTGCCTCCCTTGAGGTCCTTATAGACACTAATGAGGTCTCCTCTCAGCCTTCTCTTCTCCAGGCTGAAGAGGCCCAGCTCTCTCAGCCTTTCCTCATAGGACAGATGTTCCAGGCCCCTGATCATCCTGGTAGCCCTGTGCTGGACTCTCTCCAGCAGCTCCACATCCCTCTTGAACTGGGGAGCCCAGAACTGGACACAGTACTCCAGGTGTGGCCTCACCAGGGCTGAGTAGAGGGGCAGGATCACCTCCCTCGACCTGCTGCAGACACTCCTCCTAATACACCCCAGGATCCCATTAGCCTTCTTGGCCACGGGGGCGCACTGTTGCCTCATGGTCAATTTGTCATCCACCATGATGCCCAGGTCCCTCTCTGCAGTGCTACTCTCCAGAAGGTCAGTCCCCAGCCTGTACTGGTGACTGG
>VZSV01000238.1:724696-735247 GCA_013398735.1 Nothocercus julius | reverse complement strand
GACGTGGCCACCGGAGCGGGTGAGGGGAGCCGGGGGAGGGCTCTCCTGCCCCCTCGAGTAGGATCATATGATTGTTTCAGATCATATGATTGTTTAGATGTGAAGCAGTAGTAGTAAGTACTACTACTTTTTGCCCATGCGTGGCCCATGTCCATCTGTGTGAGTGTGAACAGAGGCTAGCAACAGGAACAGTCCCAGCACATCCCAGGACCTGCTTTCCTGCAGGCTCTGGGCATGGTCTGTCGGGGCAGGTCTGGAGTGGATGGTACCAGCAAAGCCCTGTGACCACAGGCTGCAGCCTGTCCATGGGACTGTGATCTCCTCCTCTCCAGAACATCCTCTGAGGAGGGAGTCACTTTGGCCTCTCCCCTGCTGCTGGCTTCTGATTCACCACAGGGTAGTGGAGAAGGGCAAACTGCCCGTCCTGTGCCCCTGCCTGCCAGCTCTGCCCTGCTTCTGCAACCGCACAAGCTGCTTTGCCCCTCCGGCCATCTCTTGCTGCTGCTTGACCCTGCTCTGCCAGCAGCATCTCAAGTATGACTGGGACATCCTGCTCTTTGTGCAGTCTCAGGTCCTCTCCAGGCAACAGCTCAGACCAAGGATGAAGCACAGACTGGATGGACAGCACTGTCCCCTATCCCAATGTCTTTGGGACACAGGAAGGACTGACCCTGCCACTGGGGTATCTGGCATAGCTGCCTGCACATCAGGCGAATGTCTCAATCGCTATTACATCCCCACACAGTCGCTGGAGCGGAGATTCATCTGGTCTCTTCCACTGCCCCATGGCTCTGCCCCTTCCTCCCCATGCAGGAATGAGATGCATGGACACAACCACCCAGCATGGATACGTGCTATTCTTTCTCCTTTCCTTCCTGTCAGGGATGGAGGGGGACAGCTCAACTCAGGTCTGTAGATGATACATGTGTTAAGGGCACAGCAGGGCACCAGCCGGACAGACACGTGGGATGTGCGGGACAGACACGCAAGGCACGCCATGATCGATACTAACAGTTACATAGTACAAATGATAATTTCTAGGTATTTGAGCTCATGTCTTGACATTGTTCAGGACTGATCTAAGAGACACAAGTCTCATAACACTATGATCATATTTTTTTTCATACTATCTTTTGAGTCTCTAGCTAAGGTTAGAATCATCTCTTTTTTGTCCTAATTATTATAAGAATAAAATTATGAATATGTCTGAGATATTAAGCTACTGTAGTCATAATTCCTAAAGAAAAGTATATAAAGAATACAATACACACAAGGAAAATTTTGGAAATTACCTCTATTCAATTTCTGCCCAATGTTTTCCATTGGAAAATTTCAAACAAAGGTGACTCTTCATATATCTCTGTAATGTATAATATGGTATAATATATAAGAACCATTGGTTCTATGTTGATGGAAATAATCATAATGTTGATGGAAAACAAACAAACAAATGAACAACAGCAACAACAAGCTCCACTTGTATGTGATAGTATACAGATCGTAATAATTTCCAGGCAGTTATTATGCCTCGGTTTGAAGTATGGAAAGCCACTTTATTTGGTTTTCATGTTCATCAGAGACAAATGTAGTAAGGATTTTTACATAACTTTGTGTTACTATACATTTGTTACAGTTCTTTTATTTAACAGTTTTTTTCAGTTAAAAAAAAAAAAGCATTTCACTGAGATGACTTCTTTTCAAAATATGAAAACAGATATACTGAAAAAGGTAATTAAAATCTTTGCTTCTTTAAAGTGTTATTTAAATTACATGTAGGAATGGCTTTTCCTTGCCCCTAACTATTGAGTATAGTGTAATCAGATGACTAAAGTTGTGATGAAATAAATCTCAAATATACTTTCATCTTATGGGGCTGTAAAATTTTTGCATAGGAAATGGTTAAGAGAAAACAAGACAAATATAGTAATGTTATAGTAGCTGATCAGCCTGAGTCTTTGCTTTCATCTATATGATTTTAACATAAAATATGGCAAAATTCATGGGAGTAAGAAATGACCATATGTTCTCATCTCTCTCAAATAATAGACTTATCCACTGTGTTTTTTCTCGGTTTAAGTATATTTAATGAAGTGAAATAGATTAAGCAGTCATCTTAAGTAGGGCTTAAGTAAGGCTGTCTATCTAAGGGCATTCATTAGAGCATATCTATAGTCTACCAAAATTATGACTGCAATACATGTAGATATACTGGACTACTTTTCCTCTCACTAGCTTCTAAAAGCAATAAAGCCACAGTTCTGAAGGTTTCAGATACCAAATATATCTATATACACAAACAGATTTTAATCCCAATTGGTTTAAAAAATATGCAGTAATTCAAATTGAACTTTACCCTAGCAATAAATAATTACCTTAGCTGTTAATCACACTTCCTGTCTTTGTTGTAAATATAGGCCAAATTCTGAGTTAAAGATCCTTCACAACATCAGAAATGGGAACTGTTTATAGAACAGTATAGAACATATATCTGCAACAGCGTTCAAATAATATTAGTCAAACAGTCTGCATATGGAAAACAGAAGATTGGATTAGAAAATGCTCTTTATTTTTCCCCAAATATTTAATATATTTGAAAACAAACTAGAAACACTTGTTTTACAAAGCAAAAATCTTTCTCATTTTATATGCATCCCAAACAGTTCTTGACTTTGACCTGAAAATGAATCGGGTAATAGGCTATATCAGCAGCACATCTGCTGTTTCAGGTAAGATGACATAAAGATTTGGAAAATAATCATCATTTTATTTTTCATCTTTTTGTATCATTTTTATGAGACAATAAATGTTGCAGAAAATTCAGACATAATAATTTACTGTGAAAAACGGACTTACTAAGTAATAATAATAAACATGATTTTTGCTTCTTCTGTTTGCTTTGTCATTAGTTGTGTCTTTCTACCTGTCATTCAAAAGACTCATCCTCAAATACTTATTTATCCTGAAGCAGCAGGCTTAGAGTTTAATTTAGAGTAACTTATCACTAGTTCTCATTTATTTGTGCAATGGGTGAAAATGCTCTTTTCTGAACATTTTCTGAAAAAGTTATCTGAAATCTTTTTTCATACCTTGGCCTTGATGGGGACTATCTATTGCCATTCCTTCTACTATCAGAAAATGGTACTCTCTTCCATATAGCTCTTATTTACTGAGAAGAAATATGGTTATCACTCTGCCATTAAAGAAGAAAAAGGCTTCCAAGTTAGCACTTGGACCATTAAATGATTTCCTTGTTTCGAATGAAGAAGCAGCATGGTAAGTTTCTTGACCATTATACACTAATCTTAGGAAACTTACCTGACATTAGGTAGTATGAATCCTTTACTCAAAATTTTGTTACGGGTATAAGGGAACATGCCTTATACATGGAAACAAGCATTTATTTCTTAGGCCAATTAATATTTTAACAGTCTAATACACCTTTTTTTTTCTTTTTTTTTTTTTTTTCTTCTGGTACTCTAGAGAAATCCTAATGCTTTACAGTTATGCAGAACTCAGGCAGAGTGGATGGAGAGTTGGGTGACAGAAAAGGATTTGAGGGTGCTCACAAGCAGTGAGCTCAACAGTGTGTCCAGATGGTCAAGAATGCCAACGGCATCCTGGATCTGCATCAGGAATAGTGTAGTCAGCAGGACTAGGAAAGTGATCGTCCCCCTGTACTCAGCGCTGGTGAAGGTGCACCTTGAATACTATGTTTTCTTGGGACCCCCCTCCAAAAAAGTGCATCAAGAATGATTTAACCTGTTTGACTTCATAATCACTTTCTGAAGGTTCTTGTCTCATCTTAGTCTCTCTCTGAGTGACTGAAATGACTACACTCCTCACCTACATTTCTCAGTTAGGTATCTCACTGTAGGCTTCAGTCTGTGTCTAACCGCCTAAAGATTCCCATCAAGATCTGTTCTCCACTGATCTGGACATTACAGGAATCATGATTGTCTGTGTTCCCTTAAATCCTTCATCTTCAAACATACAGTTTTTCGCTAAATTTTGTTAAATCCTGCATCTTCAAACATACATTTTTTTGTTAGACTTTGTTGCTCTTTATACACGAATGTTCTTCTAAACTGTCATCACTGCTCCCTTTGGAAAATAAATACTATTTTTAGAAGCTGTGTATGACACATTTCCTTCTATGGCATTTCTTCCCCTGCTGGATTGCATGAATGTAAGAAACTAGTAAGATCTTCAGAGTTGTCTCCACTTCTTGTTTCTGGCTTGCAAAGAATTTGCAAATCACATTGCTCTATCAGGGGAATGCCTTTGTTAAGATCTATTTTTAAGATCAAATGATGTGAGAACATGGAACTAGTACTGTAGAAATGTAGCTCACACTACAAATCATACTAATGAGAAGCAGAGTTTATAACATTACCTAATTTATCTTATTCAACCTTTGAAAAATGCAAGTATAGTAGATTTGTAGAATGCTTTTTGGGGTCATTTTAGCCTGCTGACTATCACTGAATGTCAACTCATCTTTTTTCAAGTTTGTCCACACAGATTTGTCAATTTTCTGTTCTATGGGAAGATGCAATACCCTCTCAGGTTCTGTCATCTGCTACCATGTTGTACAAAACAATCTTTGTTTGGAAAAACTGCCTGTAGAATGTTTAGGTATATTCATGCTGGCCTGTTACAAAGCAATTCTGTAAGTATGTGTGATTTTTTATGCCATGGGATGCAATCTGAATCAAAACTCAATTTTCTGATTGTCTAATCTTCACCAAACAAATTCTTCAAACAAATCATCTTCAAATATTCAAACATCTTCCTCAAACAAATTTTGCTTGCAAGCAATTGCTACTAAATTGTAGATAGGCCTGAAAAGAAGGAAAGAGGACCTTCTGGGCCTCTTAGTAAGGTGGTCAGCTTATGCCTCCTTAGCTAACCTAACGAAAAGACAAACAATATAAAAGCACATTCCTTGCTCAGTTTAGAAAGTTAAGCTATATTTATCCAGGATGGAAGTGTCTTAAAAATGTGAGTCAGTTGATTGCATATTGTCTGTATATCTGAATTTCTCCAAACTTTAGGCACAAAGCAATGGAAAATAGATGCTGGAGCTTCGAGATAGTACTGTTGTCTTCTACTTGCACAGGTGAGTGGCAATCCTATCATAAATAGATGCTGGAGCTTCGAGATAGTACTGTTGTCTTCTACTTGCACAGGTGAGTGACAATGCTATCATAAATACAACTTTACACAATCACAAGTTCACAGTCACTAACATTTTCAGGACAAAGACCTTCTCTTCCACTGTTGCACTCTCTTTCTTTTTTCGTGTTACATTTGTATTCATAACCATAACTTACAGTATATTAAGTCTGCCTACATGGCAGGTGATTTTCCAATGCTAACAAAATCTCTTTAGTTCTAATGAGAAATGCTAGACAAAAGTCATCCAATAAACATTTATCCCATTAACACACTGCAGAAAAAAAAGTCCCTTTGGCTAATAAATTACATTGACTTTACCAATCTTTTTGAGCATCTTCTGAACAAACTTCCCTCATATATATTGTTTTTTGTTACACCAACACTGACTTATATTTTGGCTTAATGAAAATAAACAACACGATACTTTTTGATATGAGTAAACTAATGCAACCATCCATGTAAAGACGTTATTAGGCGCAATTCAGCTTTGCCTGCTTGGGTAACATAGTGATGCAGGAAGCCCCAAAATCATCAGAGGAGACTTGAAGTAAAGGTAGAAGTTTAACTCATCTATAAGAGTGAGCAAAGCATTTTAGTTTAAAAGAAATTATTTGTTTGTTCAATGTTAGTTTCTAGGACTATCCTTCACATGAACATGGCTAAGATTTTTTTTTTTTTTTTTTTCCTCAGCACTACCTTTGTTTAAGTCCCCAGACCATGATGGTGATTTGGTATGATTTTGAAAGGACAAAGGACCAGAACTCCCTCCTACAGTACAGCCTTGACAGATTTGTTTGTGTGTGTGTGTGTGTGTGGGGGGGGGGTATGCATATAAGTTATCTATGTTAAAATATAATAGAGACAAGGCATGAACTCAAGCATCATATGACTTACATGACTTACTGTTAGCTTATTTCAAGACTCTGTTTTAATTTCCATTATATGGCTCCATTCATCAGATGGCTCCATTCCATTTAACTGTCCCTCTACATTTAGCTCAT
The DNA here is from genome assembly GCA_013398735.1 of Nothocercus julius. Classification (NCBI taxonomy): domain Eukaryota; kingdom Metazoa; phylum Chordata; class Aves; order Tinamiformes; family Tinamidae; genus Nothocercus; species Nothocercus julius. The sequence goes on along the minus strand of VZSV01000238.1, from coordinate 729,068 downwards.
CTATCATCGTTGTTTTTAAGGATCTCTGCAAAAACTCACTATAGTCAAGAAGATATTAGATACATTTTCTTTACACAGGGTTTCAGGGTTTGTGTCAGGGTTTCTGTTGCACATTACACAGGAAAATGTAGGACTTAGGATGGAGCAGTCTGTAGAAGAGAGGTTTGCTCTGGGAAGAGTTCTGGAATCTAACAAAATCTGAGTTCACCATGGCCACAGTCACCACAGTGTGGGGTTGCTGCAGCCTAATGACAGACCCTCCAATGAGCCCAAGATTCCTGGCCAAATGAAGTCAGCAGAAGGCAAGTGATACCCCATGGAGGTTTTGTGACACCACAGACACAAACAGTAAGCTTCTAGTGGAGCTTTTCCACTGAGTGACCTGTTGGTAATATTATGCAAGAGTCTGGACAAGAGACTTTTGTACAAAGAGTACAAAAGTCAAACTCAGCAAGACTCAAACTGTGCAAGTGTCATATAAAAGGAAAGAGACAAGAAAGGAAAACACATGCTTCTGCGTCTGGAGTTAGACCCACTGTCAGCTGTCCTGCAGATTTGACAACCCACCCATCAGTGAGGATGTCTCTGAATGTCAACAGCCAGAGCAAACATCAAGGTGCAGATCAAGAGTGGTAAAAAGCTCTGTCAATCAGAGGGAGAAACTGTATCAGAGCAGTGTCCCATAAGGACAGTGAAAGGGCAAGAGTTGTCAGTGACCACACGTGGAAAAGAAATAAGCAAAAAAACAGATAAGAATAAGATACAAAAAATGTTATAGTCCCTACAGGAACAGAGATAAAGGAGGAACAGAGAAAAAGCATTACACCATAAGAGGGTCCCCCACTTAAGGATGTAAGGATATATTACATGATCAACATTGCTATTTAAACACCAGTAGGTTCTCGTCCACCTCAGTAGAAAATCAGCATTGTTTTTTTCATTCTAATCTCCCCACATTTTGATAGTGAAGATTCTGCATTCCTACGTAAAGTAGGAATCTTTCCTTTAATTCACTTAAATGAATTAAAAATTTAAAGAACTGTGTATGTGTAATTTCTTCTCCAGATTTCCCATTAAAAAAGCGATTGATACTTCAGTACATAGCCAAAGTAAACTTGGATACAAGCCCCTCCAGAATTACAACAATTGTTTTTTATTCCTTCAGTCAGCCCCAGATGCCCCTGTAACTTGCCAGCGGGTAGGCAACACATTTTCCATGATCAGTGTCGTGCTGTAAAACAGCCCGGTGTTTTCTTTAACCAGTCCTATCATTTCACTCTACATTTTATTTCCTAAAACTTAATCTGAAAAGGCAAACAAAAAATGATAAATTATGTATTAGGATCATTGGGAGAATGACAATACATCTGAATTAAATCCCTAATATTAGGTAATGCAGATGTGGCAAGTCTACCCTACATGAAATTCGCCTGAAGCAATATGAACATGAGCCACTCTGCCTAAAGGATCCATCCCTTGAACTGATGCATTTAGAATATAAATGTATCTAAAACATATCGAAACAACGAATTTTTAAAAGTTCAGTCTTAGATTTTCTTTAAAAAAAAATCCAGTATTTATTAATATTCCCTGAAATTCAGTTTGTGAAATACAGATAACTTAATATGCTCATGAATTTAGAGATTTGTCACTTAATTGGCAGGCATTGCCTCTTGCTTATGATCAGTGTCACATAGGATTCAGACAGCCTAGCAGCCTTTCACTGGCCATTAAAGTCTAACAGAGCATAAATTCAGCACCCCCCCAAAATACTTCAAGTGTCAAAAGTTATCTATGTTGTTAATACATAAATATAATTTAAATTATTTTGAAATGACTTTTTACTGTAATTTTTCCACCATAACTTTTATTGCCAGCATTTGCTGAGATGCTTATTTAAAATATATAATCATTTAATCAATTATTTTATTAAGTGCTTAATTAAGTAATACTTCGAAATACCAGAACAAGAAGTCAGTTAATACCAGATGCAAGAAAACTTATATATATATAAATAATTTATTTTCACCTCATTAATTTGTTTTTAATATACAGGAGTTATATGTTAGAATTATGGGTTTTTTTTTGATTTTTGAATTTCATTTCTATATTTCATCTTATACTAATTAATTTGCTTATTCAACAACTCAAATTAAGTGGCCAATATGTTATTACAGCCTACATGAGAAAGTGCAATTTAACTCTGTTGAAAACTTAATCCTTTAACGATGATTAATGTTCATAAAGATTTTATTTGAAAGCAAAACATTGGTAAATAATAACAAATCAAAAATAGTTTTCTACCTTATATCCTCACAGGATCACTTACAAAACAAAACAAAACAAAACAAAACAAAACAAAACAAAATAAAACAAAACAAAGCAAAACAAAACAAAACAAAATGGTATTCCTAAGAAGAAAAGCTAAAAATGCTAAGATAAAGAATTATTTATAACATTGTGTGATAACACAGGCATTTCCTTCTGCAGGACAGTGTTGAACTTTAAATTATTAAGCTCTTTAAAGCATAGAATGTCTTTCATAATTTGTACAGTGTCTGGTTTACTAATTAGAATCATAAGGCTATAAATGTCGCCAAGATTAATTATTGGTAGTATTTTAACTCCAGCATTGGTCCTATAAGATACTGTTCATGAGCTGATAATGAAGATTAAAATCCTTTTCCTTTACTTTAAGGTGACAAAAAGAGGAAATTTGCAGCAGAAATACATTGTGAGAAATGCTGAGCACCTGAAATTCTCACTGGTCCCATCACTTCTGATAAAAATCAGAGTCAAATCCACATTCAGCTCAGGTTAATGAAAGTTTTGCCTATGAGTACTGTGCTATCAGAATTTGGTCCATAAGTTGACATAGTAGTTCCGTTTAAGAAAAAAGACTTCTAAATTGTGCAGGAAATAGAGTCTCATATAATAGAACAGCACATAACAAATCTACTGTTTTACTTTATTCAGCCTAATGATTTCCATTTTCTCCTTAGTTGATAGAATCCATTTCAAAAACCAATAATCTCCTGAAATCCACTGAGCCACAAATTAGTCATTAGAGAAAATTTTCAGAGATCATTACCTTTCCCATAGATTTTAGCTTTTCATTTCCTGAATACCCACATCTAATGTTGTTCATAATAAGGGGAGGGTAAATTATTCAGTTACAAAAGAATGATTCTCATATATTTCAGGCTATTCACTTGTTTATTATTAGAACCATTGTACTTTTATTAAAGGTTGACTCTGTATCACTTTTAACCTTGAATCAATGACCCCATATACAGTTATGCTGTAATGAAAAGATAAATGTCAGCAGCTGCGTTTTTTTGCTGTCCTGATGCATATAACTTACATTTTCTATAGGAATAATTTCTTTACTAAAATATTAAGATACAAGATTAATTTTGTAAACAGAAGGGAAATAAGGAATGCATATCCTATCTTTTTTTTTTTTTTTTCCCCCATTCTTATCCCTACCCCAAAGCCACACCTTAAAAAATGTGAAGAGTAATTGACATCTGGTATGACTCAGAAAATATTTACAACGATAGAAAATTAGGAAGCATCCTAAATCACAAATATTTCAGGGGAATTATAATCAAAATAATTTTAGAACAGACTTTGCTGTAGACTTGCTAACTTTGCAGAATAGATGTTAACAAATACTTTAACAGCACCCAATTTTGACCTGATTTGCAGTGTAAAGCACAATTGTTCTGGGTAGATATGAATAAATTCAAATATTACAGCTTGAAATTAATCGTTAAAGTTAAAAAAAAAAAAAAAAAATCATGCTCATTATCCTTCAAGTCTCCTATGCTTGCACCACCAAAAGTTTCCTCCATAGCAGGAAGGAATACAGAAGTTCTATGTAATGAGTTGACAAAGTATATTCTTGTAAGCAATGAAACATTACCTGTGACAGTTTTGTAACCACTTGTAGAGATTTATGTGCCTTGACTTTGTCCCTGTGTTGTTTACTGTGCATTTATACCATCTAAACTGTCAATTAGCTTCTGAGGCTATGTATTCAGCAAGAAGGACCTGAATACCATCTCTGCAAACTACGGAAGGTCAATGCAGAACAATTCAGTCTAAAACCTTAGTACTGACTTCCACTGAACCTGAAAGGCTTTGGTCAGGATAGTTTTAGTTCTTGATAGATGAGGAAAATAGAGCTTCGGCAATGCTTGACAGTCTTTTGAAGAGGAGTCAGATAGTTAGAGGGGAGACTTGTGTAGGCCACTGAGGAAATTGCATAAAATTCTCTATTAGAATGAGAGGAAGCAGGGGGGATTTTAAATAAGACAGATTATATACTCTTTTTCTTTTTTTTTTTTTTTTTTTTTTTTTTTTTTTT
>VZSV01000238.1:699064-720784 GCA_013398735.1 Nothocercus julius | reverse complement strand
TATTGTATATACTAATAAAACTAATACTAGAACTCTCAAAGGATTTTATTAACTTCAGTTACTTTTATTATTCTATTTATTACTTCTATGATCTAGATGAAAATCCTTTATTCTTCCTTGAAGGGATTTATTCACCTAGTGGGAAATTGAGATGGATATAAAGCAACTTGTCTGTCACTGTCCTTAGGCCTACAATCAAAGTATGCACTCTGCATAGCTTATCATTATTTAATAAAAGAAACATTTCAAAAATATATTTTTTTTTATTGAATGATAGGGGTTTATTTTTACAGTTTGTGAACTACAAATAATAAAGTAATCTTTGAAAATATATTATAAAATTAAAAGAAGCATTTTTGAACCCTGAATTCTTGTCTAGGTTAATACATAATTTATCCATGAGAAAAAGCATAAAATAAAGTATCTTCAGAAATGAAAAAAAAAAAAAAAAAAAAAAAAAACCACTCAGAAACATAGAAATTACATACAGATTTGGAAAGAAAACCATTCTACATTTATGTTATTTACTTTAGTTCAAAAGATAAAATGCTTTGAGCAGCAACTTTCCTCAGGCTTAGATCTTCTGTCTTGAGGAAGCTGACATAATACCTTATCCAACGCACTTTGCAGGTACGCTACTGGAGCTGCCCTTTTATGCACTGAATTCTCAAGGATGTAGAACTTTATGCTAGCTTTTCCAGCCAATCTGAATATCCTGTAACTCTGGCATAGGAATGGGAGCAAATTAGAATAATTTAACTAATTAGAGAGCTTTCTCTCAAAGTATGGTGTATATAAGAGAGAATTTTAAGCTAAGTAGGTGTTCCTTCTTCTACACATACTTAATCTATACTAAGATGCTTTACATCTATACTTCTTGAGTCAGCTCACAGCTCAGGTGAGGTCAACTTTCAGGAATGATGCCATGTGACATTTATACGGTGAATCTGTATCATTGTGTTGTGTATTTTGCAAAACAGTTGTCTATGTTTTCTACAGGGAGTGGGAGAAGAAGATAGAAATAGCTCCTGTATCTTAGAAACTCACCCCAAAAAGCACTGAATGAACCTGGCAGTTATGTGAATGTCAGAAACACTAATATAGGAAATTCCCTGCCAGTACTTGGCAGTTATAGCACAAACAAACAAACAAACAAACACATTAAAAATATTCAGGAAAATCTATAGCCAACAATCTAGCCACAAACTAAAAATCACATTATTTAAGTTTTTTTTTAGCTCCTTACCTGCTTATTTAGTGTTTAACAATCTTCTCAGGCTTAGTAAAAAAGAGGAGAGTAGGAATGCTTGTGCACATTATGTAATTCTGTATAATTTTAAATACCTTTCATCTAAGAACAACTGAATATTATCCACATTTTCTCTGTTTATTGGCTATTAAAAACAATGATGTGGTTTATTGTCATTGGTAGCTTTTCATAGATAGTTGCATATTTTTGGGGGGATGGGATAGATCTTTTAAATCTACTGATTTATTTAAGCATGATTTTGAAATACTAAAGTGAAAGAGAAAATATTTCCTTAAAGGGAAGCAATGAGAAAGAAGACTCGAATCAGTGCATTTACCTGGGACAGCTTAACTGGGTTTGAAAAGATAAGAGACCAATTACCATTTCCAAAGTGTGGATGGAGAAGGAATAACCAGATGATGCGACTTTTTAGTTTCATGCTGAGGAGTCGGAGTTGGCTTTTGGTGTTATTCTATCTGATGTTTCCTTTGTGATGTCTATACTCCCAGTGACTGTGGCTCTCCCTTTTCACCTACTGGCACAGTCTCTTAACCTTCTGAATTTTCTCAAATTCCAACAGCTTCTTTATCTTGTGCCGCAGCTGAAGGAATATTTCATATACAGTCATTTATTTGCTCAGCCTTTTTAAGGGCTCGTTCCTTTCCTTTTCTGTCCCTTTGAGATGTCACTATTCAGGTAGGGGGTGACACCTCAGGAGGTCCATTCTGCATTTTGCATACTGGTAAGGAAGCAGCAGATAAGAAAATTTGCATTATAGTTTACATCTGAAGTGTACACGTGTTGCACTTTTGCAGCATGGTTATGAAATGAACAAATGGTATTTGAAAGAATATATTGTTAATGTCATTCTCATTATGTCATTCATAATGCATTATTTTTCCCTCTAATAGTTATTTTTTTTTTGGATTGTTACTGAAATCACATGGTAAACAAACAACAAGCAAGAAACAAAGCAGAATCTCTTTCAGAAGTTTTTAAACATACCTTTTTTTTTTCCTGTATTGTGTCTTTTGGAATATATTAAGATCTTAAAGCTGTCTTTATTGCAGAGCAAAACACAGGAATGCATAGTGATAAAAGGGGATGTTAAAAATATCTTAATATTGTACCTTTTAGCTACGACTTACCATTTTAATAGTAAGCCACTATATTTAGATTCGTGTATTGTTGAATGATGATGATGGCTGAAATTCTATAGTCTGTCTCTTTCAATAACACAATGAAACATTATGAAATGGTGCTTTACTATGCAAAGTACTTGTAAAGAGGAAAAGAATATGAGATGGTTGCGGGGGGGGGTTGAAGTGTTGCAGGGGGCTAATTTGGTAAGAGATGAATCCCTCTGCTTTCCAGACGAACCTCAGAAGAGTCAGCTGGACTCATCTCTTAACAGGGATACCAAATTCTTATCAGCGGCACAGCACAGGGAGTACAGCCGTTTGGCCACGATGTCTTTACTCGGTTCTGCTCCACCCTCCATTATTCCTCTTTGCAGCTGATAGGAGGGCAGATTGTGCTGCCTACGGAACTGTAGGGGAGCAGAGTCCGTGCATAAAAAACATCCTGGAAGTGGCAATCTTGTATTACCCCACACAAGCTTCTGTAATGCTATAACTTCTGTTAGACCCTACTTTTTTCTCTAAGTTCCCCCTTTGCAAGAAATTCTTCTACACCAAGACACAAAACCAAGTTATATTTATATATTTTGTCATGCCAGTCTTCAAAAATGGCAAGAAGGCACACAGGCAACTACCGGCCAGTCAGCCTCACTTCCATCCCCGGAAAAGTGATGGAACAGCTCATCCTGGCTGTTGTCTCTAACCATGTAGAGGACAAGAAGGTGCTCAGGAATAGTCAACATGGATTGACCAAGGGGAAATCATGTTTACCTAACCTGATAGCCTTCTATGATGGAATGACTGGCTGGGTAGATGAGGGGAGAGCGGTGGATATCATCTATCTTGACCTCAGCAAGGTTACACTTGAGCACTGTCTCTCACAGCATCCTCTTGGGCAAGCTGCGAAAGTGTGTATTTTCTCCAGGAACATGAATTTTGTGTTGATGACCTTCTAACTTTTATTTTGCTTTTTTTTTTTCTTAAATATTTTTGGTATGCCAGCAGACTGAAACTAAGGAATCATTATTAAAAATATGGCTTTTTTTTAAATAATTTTTAAAGGCATATCCAAGAAGCTGAAATATGTCCACACAAAACAAGAGTTAGTAGCACTTCATGTGCTCACATGTGCTCACATTCAAAATTACTTAAAGTTCCAATCAGTAACCACTTTGTTTTGAAGCAATCTCAGTTTTTCTGAGAAGTATTCTCTCTTCCTTCCCTCCCTCCTTCCTTCCTTCCTTCCTTCCTGCCTTCCTGCCTTCCTCCCTTCCTGCTTTCCTTCCTCTCCCTCTCTCTCTTTCTCCCTCTCTCTTTCAAGAATTCTTCTTGAGAATCTCCTACGAAAGCAGAGTTTGAAAAAAGAAATACACCTATCTACGCCTTGTAGGAGACCTGTATCCATAATCCCTGAGGGCTGATTTGAGAGGCCTATCCACTACCTGAATGGCATCTATAAAGATCAGTTTGCTGTAAAGAATTGTTTTCCCCACTCAAAATATAGACAATGTTTTTGTTAAATATTAAAACTATGGCTGCACAATATTTTATTTTTAGATTTTTTTTTTTTTTAATTTAATGTCTAAATTAGGATCAGTATCCTCATCATCTTAGGAAGTCCCATAGAGCCTCCCTAGTTTATCCCAGGAGTGTGTTTTTAAGTATGTTTTCCTTAGTATTTCTTTCTTACAGAAACTTTTTATGAGTAAAAGTTACAAATCTTGCAAATAAAGCAAATAATCTTAATGATCTAATCAAGAGTATTATCATTGGTAGAGAACTGATTTTTACAGATGAAAACAAAGCAAACAAATACATTATTAGAAAAAAAAATCTGTAAGTGTTTACCTCAGGGATTAGGATGCTACTATATGGAAAAATATAGGAGTCTTATAAAGTCTAAATATCATTCAGGCTTGCCTTTCCATCCAAGCAGCCAGTTTTCATGCTGTGCATATGGCTCATACTTAGTACAGAGATAATTCACACAATGAAGATATACTTACTCTTAAATCTTTTATAGCATTTACAATACCTATATTAATAAATATATCTGTAATACAAAATGCTTTCAGGGTGCATATATGCATTCTCATAGCTTCACCATTGCTTGCTAGAAGGAGAGTGATGGCTGTAACTCATGCTGCTGAGTCAAGGCTAAACAGTAAGTGCTATTAGGTGGACAGAACCCTTCACCTGAGAGACAAAATTATGCCATTACTTGTTCAGATAATTTTTCTTGTGCCAAACAGTGCAACTTCAAACTTTCATAATAAATAAATAAATAAATAAATAAATAAATAAATAAATAAATAAATAGTGTTAGAGGAGATTTTAGACCCTGACATGCTTTGCAAGGATAACTTAATATGACTTTTAGGCATATTTGCATCTGAAAAAAGAAACAAAGTTGAAGAAACGTAAATGTTACCACCTTATGTCCATTCAACATCAGAATTTACTTTGTGATTTTTTATAAACACAAATCTAAAAAAAAATTGGGAGAAGAACTCTTTGCTAGTCCAAATCATCACTAAAGCCAGCTAAATACTGAATATATGTCCATTAACTTTCAATTACCTGGGTAGGCCTGAACTTAAGTGAATGACACTGCTCTATTAAAAAAAAAAACAAAACAAAACAACAAAAAAAAACATTTCAGCTAATACAGTAAGTTTTCAACGTGTGGCTTTATTTGAAATTAACACATTTATTTTAGAAGGAAATTCCAGAATAAAAGTTTTGTTTTAGGCAGACAGAAACAAACATTTTAAATGTTTCATTTTTGTTGGACATTCTTTTCATTTTGTACTGATTTTAGTGAATATCAGAGTAAACAGTACTTTCAAAATGAAAAATCAAAATAAAATGTTCTGAAATAGGAAAATCTGTATACCTTAGCCTTGTGAGAGCTTTCCAAGGCTGACTTCTAAATAAAATTCCACTCTTAAGTGATCCAGTTTTGCAAAATACTGCAGTGGAAGCAATTCACATTGTACCTCAGATTAAACTTTCAGAGATGGATTTTTCTGTTGAACTTACTGGCTGTTTATGTCTATATAATTCAGTTCTTCAAACTGCCATATATCTTCTTGAGTTCTTCAGGATATTTGGGCATCTTACATATTTGTTAAGTCTTCTTGTTTTTAGAACTGGAAGATATCCAAAGTGTTTTCCTTGTCATATTAGTTTCATTGTTTAATTTTATTAATTAAATTAATTAATTAATTAAGACTGTCATACAGCTGTGTATTCAGTGATTTGTTTCTGAGTAAAGTCATTTACCACATCCATGAAAAAAAGTGTCAACTTTTTTGTTTACTGAAAGACAGGGTTAATTTTCAGAAGTTACAAAGAGTTCACACTTTTCTAACAAAGCACCTGTGGTTCTGCCTTGTTCACCATCAAAAGCATTTCCACTCAAAATTTGATTCTCAAACATAATCAAGGAATGGTTCAGCAAAAATGTAAAACTGATTTTTATACATTTAATTCAGTTCATGCCTTCAGAAAACAGAAGTATTTCACCTTGATTTGTAAACGGAGCAAATACGATGTGGGAACCACTTAGAAAGAACTAAAGTGGAACATCAAAATGTTATTCTTTGAAGAATCATTTGTCTGATCATAGCCCAGTTTCAGGTTCATTCCAGTTTATATCTAGATAATTAAAATCTCCCATCAGTATTGTTTTCCTTTGTCACAGGCTCTTTGGATTTCACAGACCATTTCTCTGTCTTTATGGCACTTTTGATCTGGTGGTCTATAGCACATTCTCAATACAAATTTAAGCTACTGTGACATCCATTTTCCTGCTCGAGTGATTCTGACTTTCCTCCAGTCCCGTACACATTTCTCAGGTCACGTACAGTTCTGCCTCTATGTATAGACCGAGGATTTCCTGGGTCTTTTGTTTCTCCATAAGAACCTAAATCAAGGCCAGCATGTCCATTGTACATTATCATATAATAATATGATTATAATATTATTTATGATTATATAATATTTTGCCCTCTTTCCTTCTGAGGTTACAGAAAATATTTCTCTTTGCTTTAACTGGAAGAGATTTATGCTCTAAGTTCTGACTAGGAGGTATTACTAGATTTCAGTTATCCTAAAAATACCAACAGTTCCTTCCATGAGTCTCATTCTGTCAACAAGAATAGTCTTCATGTTGCTGTGAAGTAACTTTTAATTTTACATCTTTTTTTCTGACACAATGTAAACTCAGTAGACCTCATATTTTTAGGTCATACTCATATTTTAAGGTAAGTCCCTTATATTCTTATTAATTATATTTAAAACAAAACATGCATTTGTTTTTTAACTTTTCTGAGAGAACGATAAGAGATTTTTTTTTTTTTTGTCAATTTCAATGAGATTATCCTGAGAGCTGTCTCAGCTACAAGCAAGACATCACGTTTTGGGAGAGAGAGAGACTTACTAGCAAAGGATCTATCTGTACTACTTAGTAGCTTTCATTAAACATATTTCTTTTATAAAACATACAGACTATCCTAGAATACTTTGCATGTCTGTGCCTCTGCAGTTATATAACAGGATGACTAGAAGAATGCAAGATTCTTTTTTCCACAAATAAAATTGGACATTTTTTGTGGTTGCAGTGTTGATACAAATAAGAAATAGATGACAAAATAAATAAAAACTAGACTGATGACTTTTAAAAAATTAAAGCTCTGGTTCTACAAACAATTGCGAAAACATAAGGGATGGGATTTTGTGAGCAGTCTCACTGATTGCAGTAGGATCTACAAATGTCCTGATGCAATTGCCAGTTAAGTTAGGAAAAATAATTCAGATGCTTTGAAAGCAAAGAGAAAAAAGATCATTTCATATTAAAAAGGTCCATCTGTCTAACTGTTTACTAGATGAGAAACAATGTGAGGCTGTTTATGTAAGTTTTGTCTTTAAACAATCATTTATTTATGAAGCCAGATTTTTGAGGACTACTAGATTTTGTTGTTGTTGATGATATTTTTGAGATACTGAAATGTTATTTTACCATGAGATCTTACTGATAATTCTTCTAAAGTCATCTTCAAGAGATTTCTCATCTCATATAAGTAAGAGTCATAAAATAGAAGAGCAACCCACTTTCATAAGTGTAGAGGAGATAACTAGTGAAATGTTTCTGGTTGCTTCTTAGTATGAACATAAAAACTTGAACACCGGATGTTCGCACACAAATGATTTGGTTTGTCAACACAATTAACAGCTTTCCACTGCAGAGAATTTAGTCAATTATAATATAAGTAAAAAGTGACATGATATTGCATTTTGAAAGCACGGGGAGTAGGGAGTTGTTCGGTAAGAGACGAATCCCCTTGCATTCCAGATGATCCTCGGTGGTTACATGGTCTGGGGACGGCTGGACTCATGTCTGAATAGAGATATCAAATACTGTGGTATCTATAGGCCCGACTCCAGCAGTACCGGCTTCACGAACAGTCTGTCAACTGTAGGTCTGATCCCGTTCAAAACACTGAATCGAGTTCACAAACAGCATGATTTATTCAAATGCAACATTTACAAAGCAGGTTTCGCATGTCAGTACAGGAAAAAATCTACTACAGCGTGGGATTTTTAGCTAGATCTGATGTACGAATGTGCAATCATCACTCACCCCGAAAGATGGGAGAGGGCTCTCAGTCTCGAGGAGTCTCCTCAGGCAGCGTCCCGATCTGAGGGGAGGAAAGGGAGATCAGCCCGTCGACCAATCTAGAAGTTATGATAGAATCTTCCCTCCTCCTTCTGTCCTCCTTACTTCATGTTTTATATATATATATATATATTTACATTTAGGTGGAGCTTGAGTGACTGTACTCATACTTACTTTTGTTATTGATTGGTGAAAAGGTTCTTGCTTTCATTTAAAAGTGCAATCAATCAAAAATCTAGAGCGCATGCTCAGTGAGGAGTGGTCGTACCTCGGAGGCGGGTAACTTTTGGGATGGAAGTGTGTTTTGACATTATAATGAGCTTATAACGAGCAAAGTCCAAGCAAAGTTCATCCCAAAGGAGTGATTTGTCATCCTTGCTGGCTTAGCACCGGACATCTTCTTGTATATCTCCCATTGGGCCGCTACTGTGTGGCTTTTCAGTGGTATAACACAGGGAGTATAACGGAGTTTGACCGCAGTGTCTTTGCTCCACCCTCTGTTACTCCTGTTTTCAGCTTTGAGGAGGGCAGATGGTGCTGCCTAGGGAACTGTGGAGGAGTAGAGTCCATGCCTACCAACCATCCTGCAAGTGACAATTCTGTATCATCCCAGGAAAGCTTCTATAATGCTGTAACTTCTGTTAGACCCTAGTGTTCCTCCAAGTCCCCCCTTTTCAAGCACTTCTTCCACACATGACTTTAATATTGAGAAGTTGGTTACCACCGAATTATAGATAAAACACCAACACAACAAACACAACCAGTGTGTCTGGTTGTATTAAGACAACCAATATAGGACAACCGTCTCATATTGTTCCCTGAAGGTTAAACCTTATCAGTGGTGTGTCTTCTTCCTCTACTGAAATGACCTGCTTCAAAGCAGATACAAAATGCTAATTCACAAGGAGATGCTTTATAAGTTTATAAGAAAAACAAAACTTTTTTCTTTTTTTTTTTTTTAAGTCAGTAATTGTTGGTTTAGGTGAAATATTTTCAGTCTTTCAGGATGGATATTATATTTTCCCACTTTTCTAATTTTTCATTTTTCCTGAACCTTCTCAGGAGCATGAACATGTGTGAAGAAAGTGCTTGTCAAAGATGTTCACAGATGAAGTTCTGAGACTGAAAGGAAAACTCAGGCTGTAATTTATCCACAGACACTTACATCACAGGTAAAATATGGCAGAAAAAAAAAAAAAAAGAAGTATCTGAAAAACTGATTCTTAGATACTTAGTAAATCCTGAGAAGGTGCTGTCAAGTCCAGTAGTCTTTCATGGTTTAATGGCAAGTCTTTATCTTCTTCACTGAAAAGAGTGTGAAAATATGCAAGCTGTGTGACAGGCTGACATATTTTGATGTGGTTGTATTACAGTTGATTTTGACAGGATTTATTTACCAGTACTTTTTTGTTCCTGATGAGTTGTATAAATATAGGATTTGATTTATTTGTGGCAGCTTCTAGGATCCTTGGTTCATGACATTTGATTGGCAAAGATTCTGCCAGGCTTTACGTCCTGATTTTGCTGTGTCTGTACTTCTAAGGGTTCATCTTTTTCCGTCAGGTTTGATTCAGGGCTGTTAGGAGAAAGTATATTGTCTTCAAGTTTCTGCCCAGCTCCTACGTCTAACGTACACACAGAGGCATACATGATAGAAGCTCTCTGGAATATTTCCTGCTCTTTCTGAAATGCTGCTGATACTAAACCAACCTATGACAAGTGAGACTTCAGTGGCATTAATCCAAAAAGCTGTTTCAGGATGGAATTACAGGCACATTCAAGCACCTGCACGGTTTAACACTTCTTCCTTTTTATTCCATATACTTCTATACTGCACCATGATGTTGAAATTCTAGGTGTTGGACTATCTGAAGCAATCATCATTTTGTGTTACTTTTCATATCTAGCATATGTCATGTCTTAATCTGTATTTTTGTTCCTTGGTGCCACAAAAATAGAAATAATAAATGAAGAATTAACTTTCTGTAAGATGGAAGAGGTTGTGATGGTATATTACTTCTTTATTTCAGCCTGTATTCTTGCTTACCTGCCATAAAAAGAAAATTTATCACAGGACTATGCTTATCACTCACTCCATCCTCCAGCTAATATTTTGCCGTGCACCAATGTTGCTAATGTTGCTCTTTTCTTCTTGATATATTTCTTTTTTTTTTTTTTTTTTTTTTTTGGAAACATAAGTAAAAAATCCAACATACTCAAAATACAATTAGCAATGTGCAATCAACTTAATGAGGAAAAAAAAATTCATTTCTTTTTGTAACTGATAAGACATTTTCTTTTCAGGGGCTTTGCCCTCTCTTTTACAATTCTTTTATCTGTAACTTAACTCATTTAAACACTGGTGGGACAAAAGCCTATCATTTGCATAACAAGTAAAAGCAGGTACATTTCAGCAGTGCCCCACCTACTGTAAAGTATTAATAATATGCTTGAGCAGTCTTAATTACTTTGGTGACCTTCCTAATTTAAGAGATTTGACTTTCTCCATTTGTAATTTTGCACCAATAATTGGATAACTAGGTAATGCATGTACCTAAACAAATCGGGGCTTTCTTAATAAAACTTGATTATTCACAGTTCATTAGACTAAAAGCTGCATTTTAATATTAATTGCAATCACTACTGTAGAATGTCATTCAGAATTAAATATTATGCTCTATTTTTACACTAAATTTATTCAGAAAACTAAAGAGTTGTATATAAACTAGTCTATTTAAAATGTACTTAAATTATAAATATATTCATATTTATAATTTGGTCCCAAACTTTTAAATTCATTGAAAAAAAGTCTGTTCATTGCAATGGCATAGAATAAGTTAGTTTAAGATTAATTTTCCTTGTAGTCACCTTACACTTTTGTAGTAATTTTGACTTGAAATTGCATCAGTAAAAATCATAAAGCTGAACAATTGAATATCCTTATCTGTTATGATTAAGGTGCAGAACCATATGATTCATTAATTGATTATGTGTTAACAGTATTTCTTATGAAGTTGGTGTTTGTAACTGCCTTTAAAATAGTATAATCCTATACCTAGGGATAACAGTGACAGTTATATCACTGACTTCAGTAAGAGGAATATTTAATTTAAGATTCCAGAAAATCTCTTTCTAAAGCAATCTTTTTAAGGAGATGTTTATTATCAGGTTCATTGGTATTTTGCAGATATCTTACAGAGTCATTTTTGATGTTGATTAAAGGCTTGTTCAAAGATTGAAACTTGAGCCAACTTGTTATAACGTATTTTAAAATTTACAGTGAATCACAAGGGTTAGTGTCAAGATCCTGTTGAAGGAAAAGTACTGTTGAGGAGGGTCCCCAATGCTCCATTTGATCATAAATGTCACAGTTTTCTGTTACTATTTGATTTTGTGAAATTTTTTATTTTCTTTGAAGACATTCTACTATGGAGATTAGTTGTATGATTTTCTGAATATTTTAAAGCATTTTTTAAACTCCTGAATATCTCTAAGAAAAGTAAGAGTAGAAAAATCTTATATATCCCAATACAGGCATTGTGCTTGGAGAAGAAAAGAAAATATGCCTGCCAACTTACTTCTGAGAAAATACCAGTATACTTTTTCCTAACTTTATTTTACTGTGAGCATTCATATTCACGAAGGCAAAGGGTCAGTTGCACATATGACTTAAGTACAGGACTTTTTTATCCTAAATCCAAATCTAATTTAGGCAGGTGAAATGTGAACATATCTTGCTTAGCTCTGACCTGCAATTTCTGTCTACTCTAAAAGTGAGAATTAACTTGGTCATCCTGCTGTCAGCCCAAGGCATATTCTGACAAGAGATTTCTAATACACTGAACAGCACTTTACATTAAGTGGTACTAATTACTAGGTCCAGGTAATCAGTTTGACCAGAAGTTTGAAGCATGCCTACAGACTTCTTGAAGATTCCAGAGGGAACTGCTGGCACAGACCTTACTGTTTATTTTGTTATTTATGAATTCCACAGGAACAGGAGCCTCAGAATCTCAAATCTTCTCTAGTGTGTATTCCTTTTAAAATCAATACAGTGATTATAATAAACAATGTACTTCAATCTGTCTGTGTTTAAAAAAAGTCAGGCTTGTAAAGCTTTAATAAATTATGACTAGAAAAAGTTTTGTAGAAAAACCTTAGGAAGTTTCTGCCCCCTCCCCCGCCTTCCCCCTTCCAAAACAAAACAAAACAAAAAAAGCTGTCCTTCCCAAACTCTGCATCCTGGTGGAAACAGGAAGGCAGAGTTAATTTTTGCTTCTGCCCTGACTTTCTATGGGTTAGTTTTGCATATTTGCATTGTGATTGCTTCTGCATTCATATAATAGAAACAGTAGTTTTCTACTTCAAAGAATGTTATGTCAATACATAGATCAGTGTTTTTAAAAGCATCCTGAGCTTGAAGAGAAAATAAAATATTAGTCACTAACATTTCTAGTATTGTTATACAAATCTGTTGTCCTTAAGTAACATATACATATATATATATGTACATATATATATATATAAAACAAAAATCAGAAGAACTCCAGCCTTTGTCTGCATTTGATACGTGTGAGTGTGAGAGTACCTCCTCACAGAGTATTTTCTTTCTGCTTCTGCCGCTTCCACCCTGATCACATCTCTAGTTTTGACTTGCTCATCTACTCCTGAAAATGCCTCGAGGTGGCGGGATAGGAGGTTCCCTTAGAGAACAGAGTATTCTTGTTTGATAGACTATACAATATCTTTTTTTTTTTTTTTTAAGTGACAGTTTATGGATTTGATGGTATATAAGAGTCTATTTGTTGCTGTTTGCACAGAGATCGAACTGTTCAGGGGGAACTTTTTACAGAAGTCTTTACAAAAAACCCATCAGACGAATAAAAGCTCTCAACACTGATATAGCAGAAGTGCATAGTTAGCAAAAAAATGATTTTACAGTACTCTGGCTTTCCTAATACAGCTGGAAACTCCACACATAAATACCAATCAGTGCAGCCAATAGTTTTTGTTTGTTCGTGTTTTCCTGTTTTCAGGAAGGATATTTTTTGGTTGGTTGGTTGTGTTTTTGCATGTTTTTTTAACTCTACCAATAACTTAGATCTGTGAGTTTAATTCTACCGCTCTCTTCACATAAAGTTTTATGGTGTGAATTAATAGTAAACTTGAACAGTAGAATACCCGTTTTGGGACTCATCTGAAGAACAGATAATAATATAATATATAATAATAGTAGATAATATAATAATAATAGATAGTAACAATAATAACAGATAATAATTCAGATAGAGTCTACTGTCTTTTCTGATACCTTTACGTTGCCTTTACAGCTATATAGATGGAAATGAGCACTTTTAGGATATTATTCATATAATCCTGAAGCAAACATTTGCATCTGCCACTGAGGAAGGTTATAGGTATCATCATGTTCCTTTGGGTTCACATGGCACAGGTGGTGACATAAATACAACACTTCGGTTAATATATCTCAGAGAAAGATCTGTCCTTTGAAAACCAACCAAACAAACAAACAAAATCAAAAAAGTAACCAAACAAGAAATGAAAATCCCTAAACATTTTAACTAATATTTGGTTATGCCACTTCTGGGTATTTCTCCTACATGAAAAGAAATCTACAATTCAGTTGGACTGAATTTTGGCAGCTCTTTGCAAGTACTGTGGAAACATACATTTCAGAAAGCATAAAAATAATAAGCTTTTTTTTTTTTTTTTTTTTTTTTTTTTTTTTTTTTCCGATTTACAGTTTGACGCCTAAAGTTTTGTTATAATCCATAGAGGTCTTTGCTTCATATCAATTTTCTGTAAACAGAACTAAATGCCATTTAGAATGTTCTTGATACTGATATCTGATACTGGTTTCAAAAATGGCACTTCATAAAATATAGGTCCCATGTCATGCATTACACATACATCACTGTATTTTGGATTCTGCACATTATCTCAAATGACAATAAATGCCTGTTTGGACAACTGGATCTGATCTCAAATCTCAAGCAGAATCACATCAATCATGATGGATGGACTGGGAATTTAACACTTTTCTGGGTTATAGGGCATAGCTTGAATTCTTTTCTTTAAATAGGGCAAAGTGTGAATACTCCAAATTCATATTTTTACATATGTTTTCTCTCTTTTCTGTCCTTCAGAAACCCTCAAAAGGCCTTGTTTTCATGACAATAAATGTGATTTTTTTTTTTTTTTTTTAGAATTAAACTAAAGACTTTCTTGGTGTCATTTAGAGAAAATTACATTTAATGAAAAATGATTTTGTCATTCTTGTTTTCCTTTTCTTGCTCACAAAATTAAAAGCCAACATATCTATCATTTTGGCCATAATCTATGCATAAGCATTTTGTATTGCAATAAAGAAATGTGGATGGTATATTTATAGAAAGAAACCTGAAATTAAAAAGCAGGATACTTCTGTGAGTGAAAAAGGAATAGGCTCTTGAGGCATACTTAAACATATGGACTTTTAGTTATTTGCAGTTTCTAGGTGTACTTCCTATATAAAAAGGAAAAAAAAAGAATTATATTATTGTGAAATAAATCAGAATGTGTAACATAGTGAAACAAAATGATAAATCCACTCTATCTTAGAAAAGATTGTATTTCTCTGTAAGGCAAATATTATAAGCACATTTTCATGTCTAAATTACTTTCACATTGGACCAGCCACAAAAACAAAAAAGAATGTGACGGCAACAGATATAGTGACAGAGCTGTCAGAATGCCTATACCTGAAAATTGCAGCTAGTTCATAAGGAACAGAGCACTCCACCAAATATACTGGCACTTGACAGATACGCTGTGGCCTAAGAATAATTAAAGTTGCTCTTTCTTTCTTACCTGACAGCTCGTTTGTCGATCTGTTTTAGGTTCCAGCCATGCAAGCTGCTAAGTGTTTTCTGCAAGGCCACGACAGCTTCAAAGTACCCTCAGAAGGCTTTCAGTAGCTAAATCTACTGGTATTCAGTAGCTAAATCTACATCAGCTCTGAGTGTGCCTCACTCATTACAAAGTATCTGCTAAAGCACTGCACTGGAGGGGATGCTGTGGCACCTATGACATTGCTACAGCCACATCTTCCAGACAGAAAGGCTGATTTAGATCTGATGTGTGCAAATTTATGCTGCTCTGCTAATTACAATGACACTAACTTTGTTGATGATGATCAATTGTTTAATTTATATATGTGATATATTTTAAATGATGTTAAGAGATTATTTATGACACTGAAATTTATGTTTTTGAGCATTTCAATTTTTAAACATTCAAGGCATAGTGTATGAAATATTCTTTAATTAATCTAAAGCAGAAAATTAAAAATATGCTTACATAAACACATTTATATATGTGTGTGTGTGTGTGTGTGTGTTTATATATGATTGTAGGCAATATAGAGGGGAAAAGTTACAATATTAGATCTAACTTTGTTTCTACTGAAGCAGATAAGACTCCCTGTTAAGAGGAAGTTTAGACTTATTGAAATATCCCACCTCTTTTTAAGTAAAGTTCACCTTGTCTATTGAAAAACTTACAGTTCAATAAGTATCAAGCCACTGAAATTATCTATGTAAGAAATAAGTATCTTGGAAACAAAATCTTTGACAGGTTTGCCACTGAATAACAATAAGTATTACCAAGAATTGGATATCAGCTTATTCTTTTAATATTGTTAATGTAAATTAAACACATTTTTTATTCAGTAGAGGTTAAAATGTCAAAATTTGCATAATGCTAATTTTCTTTTAATTAAATAGCAATCAGGAAAGTTGATAATCAGTTTAATTTCTTTTACTCTACTTTGCCACAAAGGTAGAACAGACAATTTGAAAAGAACATTATGAATCCTTTAGGCAAAGCATGGTTCAACATCAGCTTTGCACTTGAGCTCATCTACTTACAACTCTGTTTCTCGACAGCTAGAATTTTGTTCTTTGTTAAGACAGGCAATACCCTTGTTAATCTCATATTCATTTTCATGATACAACTCTGCTTATTCTGCAGGCTAAGTACATTAAGAGTAAAGTTTCAGCTGGTGTCTAAACAACTCAGGCATCCTGTCAGAGAAAAATGACTTGCCTTTACCATTAGCTGCTACGATTTTAATGAGGAGTCCTTGAAACAGTGAAATCCAGGGGATTTTGTGCAGAAAAAAAAAAAAAAAAAATTTTTACATGTGACTAATAAAAAAATTATAGTCTGTATTCATTCTTTCAACAACCCTGTATCGAATGTACCTATTTTACAAGACAAAAAAACATGATAGTGATGTTTCCTAATTGTCAGTCCTGCAAACTCATTATAAAATGAATCCATGAAGATGGATTCTTACTTCTCCTTGATCATCTCGTAACAAGAAATGTTCCAGTGGGTAAATTTTATGTTCAGTAAATTTTGAAGTTTGAATTACACAGTTATTAACTTTGAATAGAAAACTATGAGTTTTCAATTAAAAGACAAATGTAGATTCCAGAGTGAGTTTAGGATTCAATTCTGCATGGAAAAACAAAAATAAAAACAAATAAAAACACAAGATAAATTTGAAGATATTGTGAGTGGGATTCCACTCCATGATACTGATATCTAAAAGAAGGCAAATAAGTGTAAATATCTCTAAGATAGCTCTAAGATCACACTATAATCAGTGCAGAACCAGAACTGCATACAGTGTCCTAAACATAATCATTTAAATAAACTTGAAGTACCCTAAATATCAAATCTGTTCTCATTACAAGCCCGAGATGCCAGTAGGTCATGTGTTATATATGTCAATGCCACATGGATGTTTCAGATACTCTGAAAAGTCTCCGATGACATGAGGCACCTATATAAATACTATAAGCACTACTCCATAAAGTATAAATCAGCACAAACCTGCAGACCTTGATAGCTGAGATCACAAATGCCCTTTAGGATGAGTTGCCTTGCACTCCAGATCCCTCTCACTGTATTGACTAAATCTTCATAAGGAATACAAGCACCTGTGTTATATCTAGACTCCAAGTTCAGACATGTAAATATATCTGTCTGCAGCTTGGAATTGATTCTCACCGGAATACACAATAATCTTAAACATAAACACTTCTTTTTTTTTTCTATAAAACTTTTTTTTTTTTTCCTCCTCCGCTATAGCTACTCATTATGACTATCAAATTAGATAATCATGCATTTGTGTGTTAGAAATATCTAAGCAAACAGATTTTGTATTAGCAAACTTCTGTGTTTCATATTGTGGAGGATAT
Source organism: Nothocercus julius (assembly GCA_013398735.1). Classification (NCBI taxonomy): domain Eukaryota; kingdom Metazoa; phylum Chordata; class Aves; order Tinamiformes; family Tinamidae; genus Nothocercus; species Nothocercus julius. Next base: position 703,447 of record VZSV01000238.1, on the reverse strand, counting down.
CAAACATATAATCACAAAGAAGAGGATTTATCACATACACTATTGGTGTTCACACTGGGGTAGTCTCCATCACCTTAGTTTACAAACAGGGAAGAAATAAGCATCTTGGAGGAGATAATTCTTTTGCTTATCTATAGTGCCTAGTAGCATTTGGGAAGGTATTTTGGTATACAAGACACCTGTTCAGGTCTGGAAGAGATGGTATTAGACTTGCAAGACTAACATTTCCTGTGAAAACTATATGAGAGGTCAAAATACTTAAGATGATAGCTGATAAATGTATAAAGGACACAGGAATTCCAGCTAATGTTACAGTTTACATATCTGAATCTCTTCACAGTAGACACATAATCTTAAAACATTACCTTTATAGATAACAAAAACCTGGTGTGATGAATTAGAATTATTTTCAGAGATATATCAATTAGCATTCATATTTTAACATTCCTTTCAATATTTAGAACTTCTTTTAATATCTCCTGGCACAAGGAATAACATATATGTCCTCAATTCTGAGAAAAAAAAAAAAAAAAAAGAGAGAATGAGGTCACGATTTTTAGGAGTAATTTGAAATATTAAATGGCTTTAGTAGTTTTGTGTTATATACGCAAAATTTCATGTTAGTCCTTTGCAGAGGGGTCCCACTACCACAGGCACTGGATAACTCTCTCTGTCTGGGAAAGGTTTACAAGTACCATCTCAAAATCTACCATAATTTTGCATGCAAGGAACTAGAAGAAAGGTAAACAGACAATAAAATAATTGTGAAAATGGCAGGATAAAAAGATTTAATTATTTAATACAGTCAGGTGGAACTGCTGTACAAATAGAAAGGCATAAGAAAAACACTGTCATATGCTAGGAATATACTAAGAAAGCTGTGATACAACTAGGAATATGCATGCAGTACTGGAGAGTGTTAAAAAGTCTATGAAGTATCGCTAACCCTCATATATATATCCTGTATACATATCCATATGTGTAACTGAGCAGAAACAGAAAACATATCCATCCTTTTATTAAATCCTAAATAAATTAGTATTTTTAACACATTACTTTGCAGATTCAGTAAATAATCACTGTTGTTTCCTCTATGTTTTGGAAGTCCTTTAAAGAATTTCATACAATTTGAATATCAAGAGAAGAAAATATGAATTTTATTAGCATATACTGATCTTTTTAATCTTTATATTAACCAGAGAGAGCTTTTGCTTATGTCCTAGAAAACATCCTTGTAAGTGCTTTGACAGAACCTTAGATTTGTGAGTAACTTCTACCTGTAAAAGCACAATTAATAAGACTTTAGAAATTCAAGAAATTTGATATTTGTAAGAAGAACTTAGACTTCATAATCAAGTTAGCTACAGATATTATTCGTATCCATACCGTATTACAATTCTTAAACTTCTGTCTGTTTCAGAGGTCACTTAAAGGTGAGTTGGATTCTTTGGTTCTATAACAAATGTACACAATACAGCTTTGTTTAATGAGCTTTCATTCTCATAATATTAGATAATCACTAGAAAATGAACTATGAGCTATATACTATAGGTACCATAACTTTACTGATAATTAAGAGAGACATCAATTGCATACAGATACATACAGTATAAAACCCATGCATTTATACTCCTCTATTTTTTATATTTGAACATTGAACATTAAACCTCATATGTAGCATGCTGTTAAAAAGCTGTTGCAAAAGCCTTTTCCATAGGAACTGTAAGTGACTTTACCACGCTCTTTTACTTAATTTAATAGAATGGAAAATATAATATTGCCTGATGATGGTAGAATGATTTTCCTCTTTACACTGAAAACAGTAGAGAAGTATGTATGACTTATATATCCCCAAACTTGAATTTTAAGGAGGACTTCCAAGAAGTCCTTCACAGGAACGTAGTCCCAGAAACTCATACTGTTAGAGAACTTGGTGGCTCACATGCTACATTTACCGTTCCGTTGTGTTCACTATGTAGAAGAGATGACTGAAAAAAGCTTTCATGGAGAAATAAACTGATTTTACTGCTTAAAACTACTTTTATACAAGGCATTGTTTTTTATAGGTAACTATTTCTAATAGCCAGAATTCACTGTATTGCCATCTAGATTTAATTTACGTATTTATGCCTAAACTATAATATAATAAACAATCACAGAATCACAGAATGGTTAAGATTGGAAGGGACCTCTAGAGATCTACTAGCCCAACCCCCCTGCTCAAGCAGGGACACCTAGAGCACATGGCACAGGGTGGCATCCAGGCGGGTTTGGAAGATCTCCAGAGAAGGAGATTCCACAGCCTCTCTGGGCTGCCTGTTCCAGGGCTCTCTCACCCACACAGGAAAGAAGTTCTTCCTCCCTTGCAGGTGGAACTTCCTTTGTTTCAATTTATATCTATTACCCCTTGTCCTGTCACTGGCCACCACAGAGAAGAGTTTAGCCCCATCCTCCTTATGTTCTCCCCTCAGGTACTTGCACATTGTTGATCAGATCTCCTCTCAGTCTTCTCTTCTCAGGTCCAGCTCACTAAAGTCTTTCCTCATAAGGTAGATGCTCCAGTCCCTTAACCATCTTTGTCGCTCTACGCTGGATCCTCTCTAGAAGTTCCACCTCCCTCTTGTACTGGGAAGCCCAGAACTGTACACAATTCTCCAGTATATACTCCAATAATAATCCAAAATACTTAATGGAATCCATAGCGGCAAGTAGAATAAGTGTTTGCTCCTGTCCCCCCTCTAAAACCACTCAAAGCAGAATAGAAATGCTTATGAAATTCAAATGGCTGCAGACTATAAATTAATGGAAACTAAACCAAATTATTCCTGCAGGCATTTAAGTGCACCTTCAGGTTATAAACAGAAAGTGGAGTGTTCTCTAACTAAAAATACACAGATCTGGTCTACTAACATTCCTTTAAAAACTTCCCTCCTCCACAGGCTCTAATGTTTTTGCAGGACTTGTTAGTATTCTACAGTGGATTATCATATTCACTGCAATTTGACAGCATTACTTCTTTCTATCAAGGCTCTGTTTAGCTGCTGAGCACATGAAAGTTATGTCAGTTTTACAGTTCACAGTACACAGTAATTTGAGTTTAGTGCAAAATATAGATTTTGTAAGTTCTTCTTTAACTACAGAAAAACATACTGTTTGCTATTTCAAACTCAGTTTTAAGCAGTATTTAAAGTTATAATATTTAGCTTACAGAGCTGTAAAACATGATCCACTTAAATGTCACAGAGAATTATGTTTGTTCCTATGCCAGCTAGTGATGGAACTAGTATCAGTAAGCATGTCTTAATCATAAGTCTATTTCTTTATTTCAGTTATCTTCATTCTGATCTGCAAAAGGATTTAATAGTTGACAGAAGCAATGCACTGCTAGAGGATGCTCTATCCTGCAGGAAGCAAATCTGAAGGAAGACCAAATATATATATATATTTTTTTTCAATACTATATTAGGGATATATTAAGAACATGGAAAGTTATCCCACATTGGACCTCCATTAGTTCTCAAAAGTCTTTTATAAGCACAAGACCACCACCACCAACAACAACAACAACAACAAAAGAAAGATGTCTTTGTAGCATATTTTGAAAGTCATGTAAACATGGTTTTCTTTTTTATTTTGTTTTGTATTGCTATTTTTGAAGGATGCAATCTTCTTCATCGTCCCCTACTCCAAATGATCAGCTTTTGTATTTTTTCATGTCAAAGCAATCTGCAAAAGCTTGGTCTACACCAAGATAGTCCATACTCAAATAAGACCATACAACTTTCCAGAAATGTTTTCTTCATCCTTGTAAGTACAGATGTGACATCACCCCAAAACATCCAATAACATAACGGTTAGAGAAATACTATAGGATTAAGCATTTCCAGATTGAATTCTTAGACAGATCAGAGCTTTAAGTTATCTACTTTGTGTTCTAACAGAATGTCATTATCAGTCTTTGTAATATTTGTTTATATTTTAAACATTGTTCTGCTTTTTTTTTCCTTTTTCAATAGACCAGAAAATAGTTTCAAGAAAGAGTTGATGTTCCATTTTCAAATTTCAAGTAGTAACCAGAAGTTTTGTCATTAAATTTAATTATGAGGGAACCATAGGTATGCATACCTGCTTTTTTATTATTTTTTTATTCATTTACAAAGTGAAAAATTACAGTCTTGATCCCATGTGATTATTATTATTTCAGCATTTGTTATTTTTCTCATATCATTCTGCTTTTCCACCATATTGCTTTTGGACTTCAATTACTACTTATGATGCTTGGCTTTTTTTTTCAGTTCTTCACAACTCTTTTTAAACCATTTTATTTTATTTTATTTTATTTTATTTTATTTTATTTTATTTTATTTTATTTTATTTTATTTT
>VZSV01000238.1:676720-692719 GCA_013398735.1 Nothocercus julius | reverse complement strand
AAGAGGTGTTATGGATTTATATCAATATACACTTACTGACATACTCTTAATGTATTGGTGTATTTCGTGTCTTGTAGTGATCACTTAACTGTTGTCTTTACACAAAGAGAATTCCCTGGGAAAAAAAAAAATTAAAAAATCAGTTTTTCTCAGAAAAGGTTATTATTACTTGCAATAATTATTCCTATAATGATTTGATAACTTTAATAAATAAACATGTGTTAAATATATTGCGTGCTTTATGTGGCAGGGTCCGTATTTTTGTTTTTTTGTTAAAGGAAGTGAGCACTGAGATTCTGCCTGGATGTTGTGTTTGTCTGAGTTTTAGCAGCATTGATAGAAAGAAAAGCACAAACCTTATGATGTTGGTAATTTGAAAGGGGATTTTTTTTTCCCCTATATTCATAAAATCAAAAGTTCAGATTGAAAATCTATGCATGAATGTAAAATGTCAATGGTAGTGTTTTTAACATATGCATAAGAGAGAGATAACTACCTTTATTGACTTACCTGCACATGTTAAGTGATTGAGGCAACTAGAAGTTTGAATCTGGATGAAAATACTTTAAAAAAAAAAAAAAAAAACATACTTTTGAATAAAATAAACACTAAAAAATCCTCCTGATCTAAGCTGACTGCCAGAACATCAGTGTATGTTGTTCAACAATGCCTTGAGCAAGATGTTCTTGTATAATTTTATAAACTAGTTTTAGTGACAGGATATGTTAGTATAAGGAAATAGTTTTAATAACCAGAGCATATCAATTATATCTGCGTAAGTTAAACAAACAATGATAGTGAGAATTAATGTCCTGTACCCGCTAGGGAGCATTTCATTCATCACAGATATATGTATGTTTTAATAGAGAGATAAATAATAAAATGTCTGTCAAGATGTTATTTAATTTGCTTCTTTATACTGTTGCTGCAGTTACTTTTGTCCTTCTCCATCCTGACTTCACTTATTGGCTTTCGATACTGAATCTTATTCACTGTGCCAATAGTACTAAATAACATCTATTAACATCAGGCAACTCAAGGTCTTAGACTGACTAGGGCTAACAGAAATTGGTAAATGACACATTGCCTATCTAAGCAGAAACTGCTGCTGCAAAAATAGCCTTAAAATAAAATGCATCTATGGGCTTTTAAAATGCCCTACACAGCAGATTCATTTGAGATGGAGAATTAAACCGTGATCAGTACGTAACACTAGAACAAGAGAATTCCTACTTAAGGAAGATAATTGTTCCCTTACTCTAATTCTGTAGCTCTAGTTGCTAAAAGGAAACCAAGAAGAGATTTTACAAAATACAATTACAAGTCCCTCAGGAGTGCCTGCCAATCATTCTACAATTCCTGTCATGATTGCTAACTAATCTCAACTCTACCACTTAGAGTAGGCACAGCTGCAACTGGAATAACATGGTAGGAGCTGGAGGAGGAATGGCTGTGCTGGAACATGGCCTCAGCTTTATCATATAAAGGAGAAGCATGAATCACCTGGTTCTAATCATGAGGCTCTAGCTCTAAAGGTGAGGCCAAAAAGTGCCTTTTGTTCTCACAGAAAGCTTCTCTCTTTCTCTTGATTTATGGTTGACCTTGGACAAGTCACTTCAATGTCTTTGTGTCTCTATTTCCTTGTCAGTAAAAGAAGGATGATGACATCTGCAGTATGTCCTTCTAACGTTGTGGTGCTTTTTTAATATAGGTGAAAAATGAATTTACTTATCAGTACTTATATGGCTCTCATGACTGTGATGTGAGAGTTCTGTCCAATACTGAAGTTAAATTTGAAGCTTACATTGTTCTACATATACTAAAAATATCAACAGAGCTAAGGCAGCCAATAATGAATCATGCCCTTGCCACTTTGAAAGGCTGTTGTGATTAGTATAGATCAAATGGTGTATCTAGTGCAAACTTGACTGGTTTACAAGTTTCATTCTGCTTTTGTTTCTTCATGAGTACATGAGATGAAAAATACTACATAAGTCCCAGGTATTACATTAAGTGCTGGGCACTTATCTTAAAAATATCTTAATATTTTTAATCTGAAAAAATAGCTTCTGCAAGGATACAGAGAATAATTTATTTACTCCTTTTCTTAAGTTTCAAAGGTCAGCTTCTCAGATGATGCAAATGATTTTCATGTTACAGAACTTTGTGAAGAGTGTGTGAAAGGTGGTGAATGTTGGCTTGAGCATTATTAAACTTTTGGGATACTGCTTTTGGGATTTGAGGTATATGGAGACCTGGAGAAATTCAGTTGAAGATTAAATTTGAATCTATCTATGATTTAACAATCATAGCCAAGTTTCAATGTCAGTATCACAGAATCATTGTAAAAAAAGATCGTACATCTCATGCTACTTTATTAAGTTTCTGTAGTAGTATTACGGACATTTTATCTCTGTGTAAAAATAGAGAAGGGTTGACATCCTCAAGATCAAAGAACATCAGTCCACTTCTGATATTCATAAGGACTGTTAGATTATGAATCACATTATATTTGGCAGCTAAATATTTTTGGGTGCTGAATCCTGTATAGTGTGTATCCATGAGATGACAAAAAGGGGATAGGTGTCATTCCTATTTTTTTTCTCATATTCTCTGACTTTCCAGAAGGGATTTCACTGTTCTATTTTGAGATATGCTGAAAAAAAAAAAAAAAAAAAAAAAAAAATACTGTGCACATAATATGGCTCAGTACAGCATGTTTCAATACGGGATCTTCTAGCACTGCTGCTAAAACCAATCTACAGGGTTGCAGCATAAGATTTTTTTTTTTTTTTCCAGTAATACTGGTTTGTCAGACAATGCTTTCTGCTGTGGAAGTGATGGCATGACTTTGTAGGGTGTTAGGAAACTCACCTGACAGCTGTGATATGTAAGTTTCCATAATGCTTTCAAATAACATTTGTATTCATAATATCCTAGTTTAAATTTGTCAGGAGGAAAGAGATGGAGCTAATATTCTTGCAATTGTATTCCAAGGATTCTGGTTAGGATTTTCATAAGAAATAGAAGTTAAGAGAGACAATGGATCTCTTCTTACACTGTGAGTGTACCATACAAGATGCCATATAGGAGACTATCCACACCCCTCACCATTGTTTTTTTTTTTTTTTTCCCTAGTAGAATGTTTAGATCCAAGAGAATAATTAAATCAGTGGTCTCAGGAGCAATGGTTCACTTAACATACAAATAAATCACCATACTAAATCACCATTACCTGCTTGTCAATGCAGTATGTTGATATAACAGAAGGTTTTCCTACAGGAAGTGTTGCAATTAGCATTGAAAACTAGGACAGCTTTCAAGGAGTGCTTATTGGGAAAGGAAGTTATTTAGGAAAGAAAGAAAACCCGATCTTGAATTCAAGAGTATTATCTTGAGTCTGTTCCTCAGTACAGGTACACAGAATATAAGCTTATATTATTCGGCTTCCTTTTAGCTCATCATGCTGCCTCTGGGAGCCTAGAATACAGACTGCACTGAAAATGTTTAACAGCTTCATATTATGCATTAAATTTTGAAAAGAACTAAATAGTTAACAAAATTCAATTAATAATGCTGTCAAAAATAGGAATACTTGAAACTGTCATGAAGTCAAGAAGTATGTTACATTCCCTTATTTACCTTTATACCACAATAAATTACCAAGCATATGAGTAAAGCTCTAGCTGGTGATCTCTTCAAGTTAATAAAGCTTGACATTTTAATAGGATAAACAAATGTTTTATTTGTACAGTATGGAGTATTTTACCAATGATCAGATGTGAGTTTGTTAGATGTTTGCTCTTTATATACTGGTGGTAGAACTTATGTTTGCAAGATGACCTGAAATTCTACTGATTCATTGGATGCATGTTATAATTTAAAGCTCAGGGCTATCCATTAAGTTTATCAACATGGTGCAAGATACTTTAAATCAAAAATGTGCCTGTGTGAGCGTCATTAATTCTATGGCATAAATGCTAAAACAATAGTGAGAAAAAAATAACCCTTCAAACTGGGAGATTGCAGCCCCTGGCTCATATGACTGCTAGTTCTCTAATAGAGCTGAGTCATAGGTAGTTCACAAAGAATGTAGGTATTTTTGTATCTAAAAACTTCTATTTTATTTGCTATTAAATAATATTTTTAGGACAAATAATTTAAGAATGGGTTCTAGGAATGTGGACTTTTTACTGGAAGGCATAATGGAAAAGAGCAAAATAATTCAGACCTGATTCTATTTCTTGTTATATTTGTGAATCGACTTAACTAAAATGTTGAGGCTAAACTAGCAGAGCAATACACTGAACACCAAAGCCTAATTCTATAGAACTCATAGTCAATAGTGAGTTGATCAGCAATTATTATCCAAATTCACTAGTAGAATCTCAAGAATGCTGTGTTTTTATAAAAGATAAATGTCTAAATAATAAAATGATAAATTTACCTGCAGAAAGTGTTCTGTTACTGACAAATTGTGTCATCAGGTAAAGGAGTTTACAGGAGTTAGTAAAAGCAAATATGAGCTATAAAAGTGGTTTATAAAATTATATGATATGACTAATTGTTATAGTTCTCCTGAATTTCTACATCAGTGTTGAAATTTTTTAAATTATTTCCATAACACATTTTTTTTTCTTAATAGTAATTTCTGAAAATGTAGGTGGAGCTTCAAGCAGCATGCAATGAAAAAATATATCGATACTTGCAAGTCTTCCAGCAACTTTTGTCTGAGATGACCTTTAAAAAATATCTTCTGCCTTCAGGCACACACGTGCTATTTACGCTAATCCTCTTAAGTTTCCCTTAAGGCTTCGATATGCTGTTGCTGCTGTTCCTGATTTTGCTTACTCTGACATCACGTTCTGCCTTTGGACTTAATTTTCCTGCCTTTTTTTTTTTTTTTTTAACTCGTGGTCACAACTGTTAATGGGGCAATGCTGCCCTATAAAGTTTACTCAGAATTCACAATTGATTTCCACAGTCTTGAGGCTGGCCCCACTAAATATAGGTTGAGAATTAGAGGCAGACACTTCAACTGATGCAAATTGTTTTTGGAAGGGAGTTGCTTAGAGATGGAGTACATGCTATAAAGGGGAGATAATAGCATATCAAAACTGACTAAAAGACTGAAAAAAATGTTATGAAAGAACGCAGCTTTTTTTTGTTTGTTTGTTTCTATTGTCTTAAGTTATTGTCATCAATGTTACATTTTTCTTAATCTTTGTGAATATATTATCAATTATCTTTTACTAATAATCAACTAACTAATTAAAATTTCTACATGTTTTAGAGAATAAAAGTAGATAGAGATGAATTATGGAAGATATTTTTCCATAGTATATATAATAAAATACGTAATACAATATAACGACAAATTGCTACTGTTTATATTAACTAAAGTCTTGATCTTCAGATAGTGCAAGCTGTAATTATAACTCACTGCTATCAACAGTGTCACCTTGGAAACTATAATGTACTTCTCATTTTTATTACTTTTTTTACATTCTTACACTTCACTGACATAGTAAAACAAGTAAGTATAACTGTTACTATATGGCACTGTAAGTACAGTGGGAGAATCAGGATTGCAGATTTTTAACAGGAATTTCTGTAAACTGTGATTTGTGCTTTCTAGGGGAGAAAAATAAAATAAAAACATAAAACTGATACAAAATCAGTGTTCTTGCATCAGTCTAAGCACTTTGTTCTGTGAATTATTCAGTTAGGACAGTCTGACCTAGGTCCAACAACGGACAGAGGTCCGTAGAAGCGTGGCAGTCTAGTCTAGTCTAGTTGCAGTCTAGGCTTTGCCAAGCCCCAGAACAGAATATAGAAACTTGAATAATATGTCTAAGCTCTCCAGGCTTAGACAGATAGAGTCAGCATCCACAGTGTGCAATAACTAGCCATTAGGAAATGCCAAGGATAGAGTTAATTCTCAAATATCAACCTTCTGTCATTTTAATGAAATCTCATTCCCTTATAATACCTTAAAATTATGAAGATAGGCACTAAGGTTTTTTTTAATGGAGAGGTAAAAAGTAACTAACTTATTTTGAAATGGAGACATGGGTGGAAGACAGGTCACTTACAACAAGTCTGTAGCACTACCTAATAGGAAAGTAGAAGTTCATTTTCTTCTTCAGCAGAAGAGGATGCAATCATCCCTACCTGATTTGTTACAGAGTAATTTCTTTGCGAATTGACTATAGGGAATCCTTATTGCTACAGATGTTTTTCTTTTGGGTGATTAATTGATTAAATTTTAGCAATTTTTTTTTGTAATAAATTCCGTTTCATTGTAACAAATTATGGTATTTTCTCATGGCTTTTTCTACATAAATTTATAACAACTATATAAAGACTGTTGTCTGACAGCTTGAGAATATTTAGACTTCAATCCCAGACTACCCATCCAGCTATTTCTATGAAACTTAAAGGAATTCATTCATTTTTGAGATCTGTACTCTTCTGTTAAACCTTGTTTAAATAGCTCCTTAGGTTCAGGAAGTTCTTAGGAAGAAACTCACAGACACAAAGAGAATCCCATTTGCTATTACTAAAAAAGCCTATGTGATACTCGGGTGACTGACTAATATTTTTCTTTCACATGGATGTTCTGGCATGGGTGAATATCACAAGTGTGTTCAGTTGAAACTTTCTGCACAGTGGACAAATTATATCATCAAAGGGGTAGTCATGCTTCTCTGAATGAAATTGTCTTGATTCATGAAGTGTTGAAGAATGGTCTGACATCTAGTGTATGCCCTATCTCACTTTGATTTCATTCCCAGTAAATGGATACTCAGGCTGTGGGGACAGCCTGAAACTTAGAGCTGATCTCTCCTAGAGAGCTGAATGCTGGCAGTAAAAGTTTAGAGAGGATACCTGGGCCTGGGAGTGCAAGGTGCTGCATCTCTAGCAACATGTATAAGAAGAAGTTGCAGGCAATGAAACTACAACAGAGATATGAGGTTGCCTTTGTAGCTGCAGAGAAAGCTCTGTCCCCAAACTAGACAGACTTGGAAAAAAAAATACATATATATATATATCTGTCTCTAAGATCTGAATTTGGGGAGGTGGAAGAAGTAAGAGCCAAGTTGTAGCTAGGAAGCACATATGGGGCAGATTTAGAAGGTAGGAAAGGTATGTCAGAAAATGTGAAAACAAAGGAACATGGCTCCTCAGAAGTTCAGCCATTTCTGGTTTGAAAGTGCTCTCTCACTCCTCCACTTGCTCTCTGGCTTTTAATAAATTGAACTTGCATGGCAGTTTTTTCACAATGGTGGTTATATATCTTTTTAAACCGTTTCTTGAAAAGGCTGAAAAGGCTGAAAGAACAAAAACCTAAGAACGCCATATCTTTGTCAAAATTGGTTGAAATCAAATATAATTTCAAAAAAGTGTTTATGATCAAATAAACCATGTATCCCCATCAAAACAAGCTGAACAGCAAAACAGAAAATCCAAAGTTCCTAGGTTTGAAGTAGATGTTCCAGCCATAAAGACATCTACTGAAACACACTTCTCAGCATTCTTTCTAACCTCATAAATCTTGAATTGCTTCCAGAATAGTGACACAGCTTCAGTAGAAGAATTGAATAGTACTCCAGATAACATGAATAACTTATAGCCTGATGGTTATGGCACTTAAAAGTAAGCAATAATTTGTAAAGAGACAGATCTTGTCAGTGTATGTTAGTCATGTCCCGAGAACACCTCTCTGATTGAATCTTTGCCTTTGTGAAAGACTACTGGGTTCAATGCCCTTTTCAGATGAAAGGACTTTATATCTGTAACTTCTGCCATCTGAAGAATGTTTTTACCAGGAAACTACTACTGAGGCTGAATGTAAAGCTGTAGATATTTAGTTACTTATTTTAGATATGCAAGAAATAGAAAACTAGAAGATCCAGAAAAAGACATACGGGAAGGCAGAATAATGTTGCTAACCTGCTGGTTATGGAGATCACGGGATACATATGGTTTTGAGTTATGTTAAGCTCAGAAGATAAGGAACTTAAATATCATTCCACATGCTCTTAAGTGTGAGCAAAAGTAGTTGTGGTGATCAAACCTTAGAAAAGAGATATAAACTCTGGAATGGAATGATAGAAGGTGTCAGCATTCTTCCCTGAAAGAATTGCCTGTATGGGGTCCTGAGAAAGGTGCTCTGAAAAGAGTAGCCTCCATCTCCAGTATGTCCTATTGACTAGCTTCTGACTAGTCTATACTCTGTGTTGTATTATACTGTCTCTTCCCATCTTCCCACCAGTAACTTTGAAAGTGAGCTGTTATCAAATATATCAGAGGAAGAAGACTTAAGAAGTATAAAGTTCCTAGAGATTTCAGGAAAAATAGCAGATGAATAAAAAATAAATACTGGCTAATCAACATGTACAGTATTGATGACAGTCATTGCAATCAGATCTTTGAACTTACTGAAATCAGGTTCTCTCTCTACTACGTAAGAGACAGTTGCTAAGGGCATAGTCAGCATTTTTGTGGAAAGACTGGAAAGGAGAAGGAAAAGGGGTATGAAAGGGTGGTTCTGAGGTTAACCTGTGTGTGCAGAATATTATGTGGGAACATAAAATACCTATACATAAGTTCATCTCTGAGATCAAATCAATACCATATCAATCTAATGCAAAAGTCTTGTAAGGTTCATTGAAGTATAATCCTTGCAATGTGTCTTCCTCAGTTTACTGGGGAGGTATGAAGTGATCTGGAGAAATAATAGTGCACAGCTGGTTAAGGACTGGCAGTTTTTCTTTTCAGATGAATGTCATGTGCTTGAAAAAACATCCATTAGTTATGAAGTGAAATTCTTAGGAGGGAAAGAGATCATCAGAATTATTGGCCTACTGTCTAACTGTCTTCATTGTTACTCACTATTTTTCATAACTCTGAAATGTCTCACTTTTTTCCTCAGTGAATAATGAAAACACACATCAAAATACTCAAAAATTTGCATTTCTTCTTTTGTTGAAGTCATAGCCATTCATTTCTAGCCTTTGCCTAAAAACTCCAATGTCTGAGATATTGGGACAAAATAGATATTGGGACAAAATGCACACAAGAATTACACATTTTTTAGAGCTGTTGAGGAGCATTCAAATAGGCTATATATATATATATATATTTCTTTTAGTATTTGTTCTCATTTTCATGTTTGTATGTACTTCCAAACCTCAGTCTAATCACCTACTTGCACCTACCCCATCATAAGGAAAAATCATATTAGGACTAGGGAGAAAACAGAATCAAAAAGAAAGATTTTTTTTTATAAGAAACTCTATCTATACACTTCTCTTCTTCTCCCAGCCCTACCAATTATTATTATACAATGGCTATTATAAGTTTAAGTAGTTAAAGAATGAACAAGAACCTATTACAATTTTTCCTTTTATTGCCATTTTAATACTAAATCAGTACTATCGAATGATCCAGTAGAAAATCTGCTGCCTGGGTGAAAATCAGAATCCAGCCTAAATCCGTGCTCATATATACACATGATACAAAATACAACCTTAACACTGCTGCCTGTGCTTCTGGAAATATTTTACGTTGGCCCCGCTTACCTTATGCAACGATTGTGTAAAACACATATAAGTTTAAGTTTTGTAGTAACAAAAACTGAATTACGTAGAAAAAATGTGGATCTTGAGAAGTTAAAGATTAGCTCAGGAAGATCAGCATGTATTGATAAAGAGAAATATTTCCCATTAAATGACTAGGTTATAGCATTTTGTCAGGCAGGAGTGGGGAGAGTAAAGGATAACTATTCAAAATTATATTCAAAATAGCTTTGATTCTAAAGGGTCATAAAATAAAATTTTTGTTCTTGTGGAGTATTTAAGGGTTTCAGATACAGGTGATCACAAAAGAGATACCTCACTATAAAAGTGGTTCGTTTTCATAGAGGTATGCTATTTTATCACTATCAGTCAAATATGATGACCTTCTGTTCAACACTGGTATGTATTGTCAGAATATTCTCATAAATCTAACTAATAACTTTTCTTCAAGAAATATCATGTAAAAAATACTGCAATGGTTATCTTCTTTTTCCTAAGGGGGAAAAAAAAAAAAAAGGAAATTGTTGGCAACAAGAACATCAATTCACATATTAGTTCTGACACATTCCACTTCTGATATTATCCGCGGTTGACTTGGACTGCATCTGGTTTTCAAGGCCAATCCTCAGAAAAAGCAACTATAGAGAGAGGGCAAAATGGTAACATCAAAAGCATTTCTTGCATATATATATTTTTTAATTCTCTTGTCGATCACAGGAGGATGAATATTTATTTTCAGATCCAATAAGCTAGGCAGTCCCTCTCAGATCTAAAAAATAAATGAATTAAAGAGATTCTTATCTGAGATATAAAATAAACTTTAAATATATGCTGTGTTTTCCATCTATCAGCAACTTCTATACAACAATGCCAGAAACATATAGGTCATTTCACATCAAAACTCTGCTCTGCGTAATTCCTATGGAGCTCCTCTCTAATGGTCTTTGGTACCTTTGGGAATTCCAGAGAAGGAGCTATGTAGTCATTTACTCGGCAAGAAAAATGTTGCATGTTAAGAACTTAATTTAGAGCCTGAATATATCAAAATTGTATGGAAAAAAATATATATATATATAATAACCAGATAACTGAAAAATAAGTCTTGAGCCAGAGCCCTTAAATGGCAGTCCTCTCCCCTTATAGAAGAGTTCTTATGAAAGAAAAAAAGGAGAAAAAATAATAAAAAAAAAACCTCCAACAAAATCAATAACAACAAATCTGAACTGCTGGATAAGAAACACAGAGAAAAGAGGAAAATAAATCTTTTTTACTTTCCACTGTATTTCTGTGTTCTGAAAGTGTCATTTTAGCCTCCTTGCACATAGATTTCCTCTTTCTCTTCTGTCCTGTTTTTCTGCTGCAAATTCCATGATTACTGTCTTTCTCCCCCATCTGTCCCTTCCCCCTAGTCCAAAAAATGTTCTCATCTAATCATGTTCAATTGCTTCTGTTGAAACAGCAATCTCCTTGTCCTTTGTCCTTCCTTGTTTCCTGTGATTTTAAGACTATAAAATGTGTAGAAGTAAAGATGATACAAAAACCCAGTCCTCTCCTCTGTTGCTCAGGCATGCAGTCCAGTAACAATATGTATATGGTTTGTGCAACAACTGTGAACAGATTGCACCCTTTTACTATTTTTCACACATCAGGATTTATGTATTTTGATGCACTTATTTTTTTCTCATCCCTGATTATCAGCTATATTACCTAGCTGTTGCAGTAGACTTGAGAGCTATGTTAATAGGTGTATTCTATGACCTTGAAACAGAAAGAATCTGAAGTTTTTCAGCATTATCAAAATAAAAAGAACTATTTTTTTTTTTTTTTTTTACAGCCTCCTTTGGGATTTTCAGTTTCAGTAATGTTCCGCATTAACTTGCAGTGTTGTGAGAGATTTTTTCTGGTGATCACTGATCACTGAAGATATTTCCTCTCCTGACCCCTATAACACTGGCTATCTGATTTATGAAGCTTTAGCGAATGCATACTTTGTTACCCTTTGGCCTCCGTGTGAAAATTGGCAGAAGAACTGGGTTCTGTGTACAAGTACTGCAGCGACCTACTTATACGGATTAGCAAAATTTTGGTATGGCATACCGTAAATGGCTTTCTAGAAATTATCATTAACATACAAGGAAAAGTAAAACACAAATAAAATGTTTATTTAGAACATCTGATAAACACAGCATAGTTACAAAGACTATGAAAGACATAAGAAGTGAAGAAAAAGCAATTCTTGATTTACACTAAGGTTTAATATAAGAGATCTCTTTCACTGCTTAATGTCTTACATTTGGAGTAGTTTTTGTCAGAGAATTTTGCTTTTATGAAACCTCGTGATTTTAACAGATATAATTGTTCTTGGTGTTCTCTAAGTATCATATTCAGATTTAAACCTTTTTCTCCACCCCTTTCTTCATCTACAGTTTTCTTCATCTCTATCCATCTCCAGTCCAATTTAGAACCTGTTGGCTGGGGTATTTCCAAGCAAGGCAACAGCTTCCTACATCCTACGGAAATCCTGCAAAAATAAAGCCAATGAGTGTGGAAAAAACATCCAATGCCTCAGGATCTGACTAATAAACATTTATTGTTTTTGTGAACAGGCTGAAATCTAACTTTGAGATGAAGGCAGTAGAAAGACAGAAATATGTTCATTTAGAAAAAGGATGAAGTATGGGTTAATTTCTTGAAATGTAATGATATCTAATCCCATCCAAAAACTGAATGGAATTTAGCGTAGATATCACTATGAATCATGTCTATGGTATCTATATGTACCTGTTGCAATTTGAAAGCCGTGGTGGTGGGGGGGGGAAGGAGATATCAAAGACTGTGTTAGCTATACGCCTGACTCTGGCAGTATTGGATTCACGAACAGTCTGCCAAACGTAGGTGCAATCGCCTTCCTAGGAGCGAATCAAGTTCCCAAATAGTGTGATCAGCTATAAGCTCGACTCTGGAAGTATTGGATTCATGAACAGTCTGTTGACCGTAGGGCCGATCACCTTCCTAGGGGCGAACAGAGTTCCCAAACAGTGTGATCAAGCTCGACTCTGGGAGTATCGGATTCATGGTCTGTTGACCGTAGGTCCAATCGCCTTCCTAGGAACGAATCGAGTTCCCAAATAGTGTGATCAACTATAAGCTCGACTCTGGCAGTATCAGATTCACGAACTGTCTGCTCACTGTAGGTCCGATCACCCCCTCAGAAAAGTAGTCGACTTCACAAACAGCATGATTTATTGAAATGCAACATTTACAAAGCAGGTTTCGGGTGTCAGTACAGAAAATTCCCTAATACAGCGTGGGGTTTTTAGCTAGCTCTGATGTAGGAATGTGCGATCATCACTCACCCCAGAAGATGGGAGAGGGCTCTCCGTCTCGAGTCTGCTCACGCGGCGTCCCAGCCTGAGGGGAGGAAAGGGGGATCAGCCCTTCGACTGACCCAGGAGTTACGATGGAATCTTCCCTCCTTGCTTCTTAGTCTCCTCAAGCAGCATCCCAACCGGAGGGGAGGAAAGGGGGATCAGCCCATCAACTAATCCAAAATTTATGATGGAGTCTTCCTTCCTCCCTTCTGAGTCTCCTCAGGCAGCATCCTGACCCGAGGGGAGGAAAGGGGTTTCAGCCCGTCGACTGACCCCAGAGTTACAATGGATTCTTCCTTCCTCATCCTTCTCCTCCTTAGTTCACCTTTTGTACTTTTCTTTACATTCAGGTGGAGCTTGAGTGACTATAGTCATACTTATTATTGATTGGTGAAAAAGTTTCTTGCTTTCATTTAAAGGTACAGTCAATCAAAAATCTAGAGCACCTGCTCAGTGAGGAGTGGTCGTACCTCGGAGGTGGGTAACTTTTGGTATGGAGGTGTGTTTTGACATTATAATGAGCTTATAATGAGCACAGTTCAAGCAAAGTTCATCCCAAAGGAGTGATTTGTCACCCTTGCTGGCTCAGCACCGGACAGGTTATCGTGTATCTGCCACTGGGCAGCTACTGTGAGGCTGATCAGCAGCCCAGCACAGGGAGTGCAACAGAGTTTGGTCGCGGTGCCTTCACTCCGCTCCACCCTCTGTTACTCCCCTCTGCAGCTGCGAGGAGGGCAGATTGTGGTGCCTATGGAATCGTGGAGGAGCAGAGTCCGGGCCTACCAACCATCCTGGAAGTGGCAACTGTGCATCACCCCAAGCAAGCTCCTGGAATGCCAAAACTGCTGTTAGGCCCTAGTTTTTCTCCAAGTTTCCCCTTTTCAAGCAATTCTACCACAGTACCGAGCAGGAAAGTGTTTACTCCCTCCCACTTTGGGAGGAGAGAGATAATGTATTAAACCTAAAACATATATATACATGCCAGCTACTGCAATAATTTATGGGTTACATTTTAGAGCAAAACTATATTACCATTTCTACAAAGACATATTGCTGTTTTTAATGAGTCTTATTTTTTTTTTTTTTATTTTTTAATATTGTGGATTATCTAATTATTTTTTTACATTTAAAGTATTTTTCTTTTCCTAAAATCAAATGAATATACAATATATCAATTGCAAAAGAATATATAAATAATGCTTCAATTTATTTAATAAATGATTATTCTTCCTGGAAAGTGTCTGAGTATAAATCTTTGGACTGATATCAGTTTGTAAATTCTTCCAGGAAAAAACTTTATTGTATATCAAACTTGGATAACTAGGTGCAAAATATGACAATAGCTTGTGGATATATGAGAGATCCCACAAATCCTTTACATTATTTATGATTCATATTACTTTTTTACATTTCCTTGTGAAAAATATAGTGCTTAGTAAAGATTGAAACATTTAATGATGCACTGCTTGTCCAAAAAATGATAATAAAATACAGTAACTTAAAAAAAGCATTTTTGCTAATTAATCTGCTAGAGAAAAGACCTCATCATCTACATATAAATAATACAAAACTTAATGAAAGTACAGTGCTCTGAGGAGAAGGAAACCTAAATTTAAATCAGAACAATTGTTCTAAGCCTAAAACTAGTATTTTTTTTCCAGGCCCATTTATGAATGGGGACAACATACTTCATGCCAAGGAGAAACTCTTCCCAGTGTGTCTCCTGTAGCAAAGCTCACCCCGACCTTGGAATACACTATACATATCCATATCAATGGCATCTTTAGCCATTGTCCTTAACTCAACATCATCCTAACCCTAAACATAATCCTAAACATTTTTTGCAGAACAGGTCTCGGATGGATAAAACCATATATGGTGCCAGGGGAAAACTCCTAAAACCATATATGGTGCTGATGGTAAACTCCTCCCAGCACAGTTCTCTTGGCAGCAGCCACCTTCTCTTCAGAGCCCCTGCAAAGACCCAGGCCAACAGCATCCTTCCACTTTCACTTTCTCTCAATACTAACCCTAACCTAACCTGAGACTTTTTTTAGGCCAAGTCTGGGACGCAGACCACCATATGAGGTGACAAGGAGAAACTTTTCAAGGCACAACTCTCTGTGGACGCACACACTCATTCCCTTGGTAACCTCTACTCAACACCCGCTCCAATGGACTCCTCCTCCTTTCTCTCAACCCTAACTGTAAACCAAGCCTAAAACTAAAGCTAACACTTCGCCTACTCCTAATTACGAACATTTTCCAGGCCCATGCAGGGAACCTTTGATGTGGACAACAAAGTCCTCCCAGCATACCTGCTTTGGCAGAACACACCTGACCTTGGAATCCCCTACACACATACATTACTGGATGCCATTAAGGCATAATTTTCCTTCCTCCTCTGCCCAGCCCTAGCCCTACCCCTAACCTTAATCCTGGACTTTTTTGTATACCAGTCTGAGGTGGAAACCACCATGCATGCAGCCAACTAGAAACTCCTCCTAGCATAGCTCTCTTGGCAGCAATCACCTTCCCTTTGGAGCTCTTGCACACACCCACTCCAAAGGCATGGTCCCCCTTTCACATTATGTCAACTCAAACTCTTACCCTAAGCCTCAACATTTATTCAGATCAAGCATGCTATGAAAACCACTATATGTGGGTAGAGAAGAAATTTCACTCAGCAAAGGTCTGGCACCACTCCTTTCCCCTTGGCCCTGCACACACCCACTCCAACAGTGTCCTTCCTCTTTCTCCTTTCCTCAACCTTAACCATAATCCTAATCCTAAATCTAAACCTAACAATTGCCCTAACCCTAACCCCAGTATTTTTTTCCTGGGCCATGTAGGGAGAGACACAATGTACCTGATGCCAATTAGTAACTCCTCCCAACATCCCAACATACCTCCTTTTGCAAAATACAGCACAACCTTGGAATAACCTACACACATCCATTTCATTGGCATCATTACTGCTCATCCTGGTCCCAAACATAATCCTAACCCTAAACCTAAACCTTTTTTTTTTTTTTTTTTTTTTT
>VZSV01000238.1:647073-669519 GCA_013398735.1 Nothocercus julius | reverse complement strand
AGCAGTGTAACTTACATGAATCAAGCCAAAGAAAAACCCTGGTGTATTTGTATTTATATTGTCACATCCTTCATTTCAAAGTCTAAAAGTGCAAACTGCTTACATTTTATACTTTGCATCACTGTCATCTTGGGTATAGATTTGTCTATATTGATCTTCTTGGCAATCAAGAGTTACATTGAAAATACTGTTCTGTCTAGGTTAAGAGTTCTGACTTTGCCATCTATAGCAGCACCATATTATTTGCATACAACATGATATGATACCATTTATCTGCCTCAACCCATCTACTTTTTTTTATTTTCTTGATCATTTTTATCAAGGGTTCCAGTACTATATTAAATAATAGAAGTGAGAGTAATTAACCCAGTCAAATAACAGCTATTTAGTAGAATAGAGATACACCGAAATAAGTAGAAAGTATGGGAATTATTAGCTTTGCACTGAATTTTCATGTACACCATGTTCAATTCTGCAAAGTGCCCCCTTCTCCCACCACTCCCACTAAGCAGTATTGTGAGAGACACATAACACACCTTGGTTTGACTGCATTTACTCTGTATCCTATACCTTAGGATTGTCGCATCTTTTCCCCTTTTGTAAGATTGTTGTTCTGTTTGTACACTCATAAATGTATTGTATCCTTCTTTAACCAGGTGCATCACTCTCTCATCTCCATAGTGAAATTCCATCACTATCTCTTTGAATGCCAGTCTATTCACAGTCTCACAAAAATAAATATTATAAATATGTAGATATTATTAATATAAAGTGGAATCAAAAGTGTCTGCTTCATTAACCTTTTACTTTAAGTGTTATAAAAAAGATAGCTCCTCAAAATATATTAGTTTTTTACATTCTGACAGTTACAAACTTTGAGTTTTTTTCTTTCATTGTTCTTTTTAATGTACTACTTGGTACATTACTCAGCAAAAATATTATTAATTGGATAAAAAACTCAGAGTCAACATTACTATTTTTTTCTTGGATGGAGATAAACAAAAGACAACAGCGTTAGTTTTAGCTGAATTCAAAATAGTAGAGGGTTTTGCTCCCTCCTTTCTCCACGATAAAATGTGTTATTTAAATAACTCTCTTCTTTGGATGTCAAATTTCGGTGGTTTCTAAGCATATCATATATTTTGACTACATGGGACAAATGCAAGGGCAATTTCTGATTCTGATAATTACTATTTATTGCTCTGTTTTGTTTTTGAAACCTATCTATGATTGATTACCTACTGTTATTGTTTATTATGCTTGTAAATAATAAAAGAATTGTAAAATAATTGTAAACATTTATTGTTATTGACTATTTTTGTTAATAGTAATTAATGCTATATGCCAACAAAAGATATACAATCATTTACCTTTTAGATAGTAAAATTAAAGAAAAAAAAAATTCAGTAAATGGGTATATTAGGTCATCCAGATTTACTTTTTATCTTCCAAGTAAATTAATTCCAATTCAAATACCATTGTGAAAAAAATTAGAGAACACTTGACCACATGAACAATTCTTTCTAAAAAGATGTTTTGAAAGTAACGTGTTGTGCTATCAATGTGTGTTTTTATTTTAGAAAATACATATATTTCAATTTTTAAAATGTTTTTAATCATATTATAATGCAAAGTAGGATATCTTCTAATATATGAACAGAAAGTATAGGATTTATAAGTTTTTGTTACAGACACTGAATTTCTATATTATTTCTTATTACAAAATAATAAAGATGACAAAGGTCAAAATATTAAGAAAAAAATAATATCTGAAAAATAATTTTCAGTGATATGTGGATATAACATTGTTAGTATTATTGAGGAACAGTAAATGTTATGACATGCAGTTTACCATAACCAGAATCATAACATTTGTCTTCATTGTGTATTTCTGCCTCAGTTTAATACTACTGTCTACTAGATATCCACATAAATATTGGATGGATCTTACGGGGGCCTTACTGGATGGACGCATCTGTAGTGCTAGACAGTCACTAACATGTATATATACAATCAAACCTGCAATATTTTCATTCTTCTTGTTCATATTTAATCCTTTTCCCTCACTAAGCTTTTTAATACTTGAATAATATTTTGCATAATATTTCTAGTATTTCCATGTAACAGAATATATAAGGTAAGTGAATGTCAGTCATTTGGCAAACCTGAGGTGCCAGTTGGTTACAAAACATCAAGTAATCAAAGAAAAAAAACAAAAATCCTTCTGCACAAAATGGTATCCAAAACTGATTCTGAGGATGCAGAACTTTTTAACATTTATGTTAAACAATTCCTTGTTGTTCAAAGAATGTAACGAGGCTTTAGAATAGAAATTTCATATCCTAGTCAAACCCTTAGTATAACCAAATTCAATATTAGAACTCCCTATTCTTTTTCTTTTTTTTTGAGGGTGTAAATATAATATGAAGTTTCATTTGAAATATATGAACTACTGCTAATATTAATTCTCATACTATCACCTAGTCACAGTATTCACACAGATTTCTAGTAATAGAGCCTATTTCTTTCGATTTTACTACTGTAAGCATGTTTTGCTGAATTTGGGGTATATTCTTAAAGATAACTGCAAAATGAGAATAAAGAAGAGAAGAAAAATGTAGATTTTTGTCTCCAGTGCTTAGTGCTTGAGGGAATATGTAGATGTCTTTTGATGTTTAAAATTTGAAGTGCTTTGTTTATCAAACGGAAAATACACTCATATGAGATTTTGAGGCATGTGATTACTTATTTGAAGTTGTTCATCTTAGACATACAAAATTAATAGGTAATAAGAAGGTTTACTTAAAGATACTCATATTTCCAAACTTCTATTGCCTTTAAGATGTTTGAAAATGTTCTCATATTAGTCACTATAAGAGATATCTTTCTGAATATGAATACTGAATATGAAAGTACTTATTAAAATTTAACTGAATATTATTCAAAGTCTTGCATCATATGTTAATTATTTTGCATTGGTGCATGGTTTCATTTAATATAACCAAAGTCAGTGGATTTGTTTAGGTATGTTGTATTTCTCTACCATTAGAGACACTGTGTTCATTTTCTTTGAAAAAAAAAAATATGCACACACTGGCACACATATAATTATTAATGTAATATGGTTAAAGCATAGAAATACGTGCTTTAACCAACATTATAGAAGCAATGATGGATTTGAGAGACAGAGACTTTGACAGACAAGGAATGTGACAACGTCAGGCTGAAAACAAGGAGGAGAAAAAGAGTGACATTAAGAAAATGTGCACAAAAACTAAGGGATAAACTGAAGGAGAGGCGCTACTGAAGAACCAATAGTCAGGAGTGGAAGAGTGGGCAATGTCATAAAAAAACTCAGGGCAGCTGGAAGCAAAGAGATATATTCCAGATGAGAGAAACTCTTTTTCGAGTCTTTTGGGTTTGAATGATTCTTTGTATGGATTTATTCATTTGCAGCCTGTTGCTGCTTGTGGAGAAAGACATTACTCAGATCAACAAATACTCTAGATGATGTAATAATATGTAAATTCATATTTTTTAAATCAGCTAACCCTAAGGACTGTAAATAAATATGAATGATGTAGAAAATGTTAGAAACACATTGCATTTCCGTATTCTACAGCTAGAAGTTGGAAGACGCTATTTTACTATTTTTCAGAAATAACAGGTGGTCTTTCAGCCTCTCTTTGGCATAATAATACTCCTAAAACTGTAAACAGCAGAACATTTGTTTTCCATTCACTCTTTCTAGGAAGGCAAGATATCAAATTGTATTATAGTTCTGTGCTACTACGGTGTCAGACTTCTGTAACACCTTTCTTTAAATACAGTTTATTTTTACAACCGCTCGTTTGACTTCTGGCGGATGATAGCATTTTATTTCTTCTATCTGCACCACTTGTTATGTACAATACAAATCTGGATACGGAGGTTCTGTAAATTACCACCTTCCATGAATAAAGAATTAGTTATGCTTACTGCATATTTATTTCAATGAAAATAACAGAATTCCTGATCAATCAGGTAAGATGACAAAATGAAGGAGTCCACTTTGGATTGTCGATTTTCCTTTCAACATTGCAAAATCCTGTTCAGCATAATCTTTTATGGAAGTACTTACATATAAAAGTTTTCGAGAAACTAGGCCTGTCCCAATTTTTTACATTCTGCAATCAGTTCTGTTTAACACTGATCAAAGACAAGCTTTGCTTGGAAATTTCTTCTGCCACCATAAGACTTGATAGGAAACTGAGCAACCCAAGGAAAGCTATTAGCCTTTAATAATTACACAGATTTATTTCCAAGAAAGATTGTATATTTTATTCTTGTCAATGATAAAAAAGAGTGTTTCAGCTTTCTTTCCTCTTCAGCTTATTTTAGTCTGAGGAACATGACCTGATCAGGGCTTACTGTCAACCACAGCTCATATAATCTGGTGTCACAAAGTCAAACTTTGTGTGATCACAATCAAAGTCACACTTTGGTCTGAATGCAGCTATAAAACATCTTTTTGACCCCTCTCTCCATGATATCTTGGCTGAACTCCAGCTGCCTCTCCAGAATGGTGCGGATCTATGGTCCATAGGTCCTTGTTATATCTGTCTTGGCCATCCCAGGACAAAATAAATGGCTCCAGATACAAATATATCAGCAGTTGACTCCAGCAATTTCAATCTTCTCCTAAAAAAAAAAATCATCCTAATAACATAGCAACAAAACAATGAAGATCATTTATGGACTACTACAACTCCTCATATTCTTTGCAGATCCAATACAAACCTAATCAGGTCCAAAATGACTAAAGACAATGAAAAGTCTAGACCTTCATTTTACAAGGTTTGCCATCGGTTACCTGGCAGGGTCCTAAATGTACCCGCAGGCTCTGCTTGCCCTGACCAGCCTGTAACCACCTTTCTCTGTAATTCTCCTTTGCAACTCTTTCCCCTTGACAGGTGTTCAGTAGCCTGTGTTCAAGCCACCTCTGATATGGTGCAGACATGTATCCCATGACCACACTGCTGGGAAAACAGTTGTTTAAGGAAAAGGATCCGTGAAGGCTACCTCTGGGATCTCCAGCCACGCACCCTCTGTGCTTTGCCTCCAGAGCTGCGCTTAAGCCTGGGTTCTTGGGTGCTGGGATCTTGGGCCTCACCTGGTCTTCGTCACTGGCATTTGGCTGTGCACCTTGCTGACCCTAAAGCTATATTGCATTATTACAAATTGTATCCAAGAGTGTGGTTGTTAGCACAAGGCTTAAGGATGAACTACTATAAATTCCCAATCTAATTTGGACTGCTGGAGAGTTACTTTGATAAACAAAGAGTAATAATTCTAGTACTCTTTACATTTCCTTCAGCTTCTTCAAGCTATTCTTTTTTTTTTTCTACATTAGCAAATATTCATATGAAGGAATGAATCTTGTACTAATTAATAAAATGTATGCTTTCTGAATATATGCTACCTTCTCTCACACAAAATAACTAACCCTGTTTCATATCTACCAGGAAGAAAAAGTTTAGTGAAGTGTCATTTTAGAAATATGAAGTTATATAAAAACTAAAGTTAAGCCAATCAATTATTTTTGTCCTACTTATAGAGAGAATGTACTTTCCTCATATAGTCCACTCAGCATGAAAGTAAAGATTTTGTTTGTGTGTGTAAATTGTTAGAAGGAAAGAAAAAATAAATATTCAAAGTTTCATTTTTATATCTAGAGGGAACAATTACTTACATGATGCATGATGACATTTAACAAGTTCTAATAGCTTTTTTTTTTTTTTTTTTAACAGAAAGTCTTTGTATTGAGCTATATTCTTATGACTGAACCTGCTGAAGGAAAGAAAAAAGATTCTGTCATGGAAAAAGAATTCTGCTCTAACTTTCATCAGAAGCAGTCACTGAATTATAACAATAAGTAATAGAAATAAATATCTGCCAAAGTGTATAACCCAGTTGTGAAGAAAATCGTACGATTCCCCCTTTTCTTTCTTTTCATGCATTACATGCTTAATACAGAGAATAATAAAGTCTTTGTATTTAATGCTATACTGAAATGTCTACATAAAACAAGAAAACCCTCAGCTCCATCCTGCTCCCCACTAGTACCTTGCAGATTCAATTAAGATTTAAAACTAAGACACATTTTTTCTGTGAAACTTTTGAGATATTGAGATTGATAATGAGAGATTATCAGAAGATGTTGTAATTTTAGGTGTCAGACTTATACATAATGCTCTTCAAAAGCTGGATTTATTTTTATATTCCTCCTCATCACCTGCCCCAGGGAGGAACAATGGATTTTTAAATTCCCTATTTTTTATTTCTTTCAAATTATGATATCTCAAAGAATTTATCTTCAGAAGAGGCAAGAATAATTAACTACTTATCAGACAACTTGCAGGTGTACTTTAAATATTCTGAACCATAATTCTAATATGTATTATCACCGTGAAACATGTTTGGGTGAAAAGTGAAATGATTTACCTTATCTAAGCACAGAGTTGGGGTCTTTCACTACCATTTCTTAGCCATATTTTTATACATATGTATATTTTCTTGTGCCTAGTGTACTTCTTTTTTTTTTTTTTTTTTTTTTTTTTTTTTTTTTTTTTTTTTTTTTTTTTGGTATTAGCCTCTTTCTGCTCAAGAATATTCATTTTAAATGTATCCAACATTTTTCTATAGGCAGTTTTATTGCTTACAGGCTCTAGGACTCTTCCCAAAATTGCAATGAGGAGACTACACAGAAAACAATTAAAACCTTTGTAGTATCAATAGGATCTGAGAAGAGAATCATGGTACATATTTAAAAAAACAAATGCCATATATTAGAAAGAAAAAAAAATTAAAATTCTAGAACAAACAGAAAAAAAATAATGAAAGGAAAGCCATTATTGTTTTTGTGTACTCGTCATCTCTGTGTTAAATAGAAAGCTATATTTAGGGCCTCATGCCATTAGATACTGACATGACATATGAGTTTCGATGTCAATGCATTTTTCTTACAAATATTTTAATAAATGCCATTTCCCTTCTTAATCATCTTGATGTAATTCATTTTCATTTGACAAGAAAATTGACTAGTTCTCCACAGTATTTCACAGTATGCAAACGATGCAAACCACTTCTGCCAGGCACTGTTCTTATTTCATTGTGGGCTTTTATTCTGCAGAGAGAAAATCAATAGAAATGTCAATGATTTTTATGACTAACCATTTGTGTGCTGTGACATCTTTTAAGTACATGAACCAGTAGTTGAAAAATCTTAAATTTTACATATTCCTTTTTTTAATTTTTACAAAATGAAGAAAAATATATTTTTGCTCAAAAACAACCATAAAATATATTAAAAAACAAAGTTTTTAGTAACAAAGACTTATAATCCTGTCCAGACCAAAATCTTTTTAGGACAGTAATTCAAAATATTATTTCATAACCATAATAATATAGATTATGGCTCCTAAAGCACCCATTTATATATTTTTTGAGAATAGGAAAATTACTGACTAAGCTCATCAGTTAAAGATCTTTTATTATTTTATTGGATTTTTGATTTTTTTTTTCTCTTTGGAAGAATTTTTGGCTAGAAAAATTTGTTAATTAGTTGCTTTCAGAGTGAAAAAAATGCTAGAATTCTGATATATTAAACATATTTAAATAAGAATTTTTTTAAGTAAATTTGGTTTGGCCATTAGTAGAAGGCCACAGTCTCTTTTTTATTCTGAACATGCACCGCTACAGGGTTTGTCTGGACCTTTGGCCTAAACTAGTTTAATTTCATTTAGCTGTGATAACAATTTTCTAGCAGTCAGATGACTATTGCCTAAGTTTTTTGAGCTTAGCTCTGTGAACACCACCTGTAATAAAGTAAATGTATGTAGCTGCTGAATAAACAACAAGCATTAGCCCTTTCTGTTAATGGCGGCAGGCAGCAGAGGGGAGGCGATTTTGTCGTTTTAAGGAATAGCTCATGTGTGAAGACAGTCAAACTTCAGCTCTGTACCAGTTCAGAAAGAGCAAGTAAGCAGAATGTGTCAGAAAATGTACAAAAATAACAATCCTAAATGGATGCAGAGGAAGCACCTCCAGCCGTCACCATCATGCTCCTCACTGGGAAGAACTTGGGTTTCTCAAATGCCAAAAAAAAAAAAAAAAAAGTGAGAGGCCTGTGGTCATGCCTGATGCAGCATAGATGCAACTGGAGTAGCTTGGAAGGACTCTGATGTCCTCTGGACATCATATATGGGGGATGAGATGTTCTTCTCTGGAGGGCCTTCAAAAGGGACATGCTTGGAAAGGGCCTGGTACAGTGCTATTAGGTGGTGGAGGCATTTCCCAAGTCAATTAGTAAGTACAAGGGTCCACAATTCTGGACTTAAAATGAGAAGGCTGAAAAAACTCCAACTCCTTTACCAGACTATGTCCCGGCAGTCATGTTCCTGATTTCAATCACATCATTTAGTGTCATTTCTAAAGTCCAGAGACATCCTTCAGGTTTCTATGTATGATTCAACAAACTTCTCACAGACTTGTGAGGAAGCCTAGCTTCCTTTTCTTAGACAACTGCTCAATGCATGATAGAAAAGAATGACCATAGGGGAAAAAAAACATCATAAAGAAAGCCAAAAGGGCTTTCTCAAACACACACACACACATATGCACACACATACATACATACATATATATACATATGATTATCAGCTGAATCCTGGATTCTTAGTCCTATCATATGATAAGTATAAACCACATGAATATGAAAATGATGAACTAATCCAATAGAACAAGATGACCTATGATAATATAATTTACAATTCAGTAGATAATCATGCCAATCATGTTCTTTCATGATGATGCCACTGGATTTGTAAAAATATGAGAATTGCTTGATAATTGCTCCAGAAAGGAAAGGTTAAGACTTGAGGGACACTTTTCTTTTGTACAGTGGGATAGGGCAATTATAACCGGTTATTTTTAAAAGTTTTAAAAATCTAATAGTGGTCATTTCTAAAGAATGAAGTATATGATATAGGTATAATATTTATAATCCCGCAACTGTGGAAAAAAAAAAAAAAAGAAAAAAGAAAAAAAGTCTGGCGTGTTGGCATTTAATCTTTTAAAAATATCAAGCAGGTATTACAGAAAAAAAATAATTATTTAAAAATATGAATACTTAACATGAGAAATGTATCAAAAGTTTCTGAAATGAGAAATGCATGCATACTTAAATAATCTCCAAAATTTTGTAACAGAGGGGTTAAAAAAAGAAAAGAAAAGAAAAGAAAAGAAAAGAAAAGAAAAGAAAAGAAAAGAAAAGAAAAGAAAAGAAAAGAAAAGAAAAACACTACGGAAGGGACTTATTATTTAAATAAATATAGCTGAATAAATTTTCTTTCCACTTACAGTGAAAGAGCAAGGACTTCCAGTCTCCAGAAAAGACACTGAAGTAGTAGTAGTGAAGGCTGAAAATATCTAGGTGAAAGTTTATAAGACTATGAGTAAAATACATGAAGGGGATGAGATTTCCACAAATTATGTTCAAGGGATTATTACTTGTTCTCAGGTATGCAGTTTAACTTCCCCGTGATTCTGGATGAAGTGCCCAGGACATAGCTACACTACTAACAATTCTTATTGCCTAGTTATAAATATTTATCTGCTTCTGGTGGCAGTTCACCACTTGGTACAGCCATCAGCATATGTACCTGATTCCCTCTGCTCACTGCATATTCTAGACACCTAATACAGAATTAGAATTCTGCTCCTTGGACTGAAACAGTAAAATATACACTGTGTATTTCCTAACAATGGAATTGAATGTCAATATTTTCTACTCTGTTTAGTTTGGTCTGTAACTAACATGAATTTGTGGAATTCCAGCTTTCTTGAAAAAGGATTTTTGAAAGCATTTATAGAAAAGATAATATTTAAAATAATTGTAGTGATATCATATTAATTCAAATTAACTAAAGGAAAGGATAAAAAATGATTATTTCTAGATAAAAATTGAAATGTGAAATTTTTAGTAGTTTTAACTGAATTGTATAATACATGTAAAAGAAGAGTATTTACTAATCAGAACAAATAGAGGGTCAGAAAAATGAAAATCACTACAATTTAAAAGATTATGCAATGTGATCAACAATATCACTGGTTACATGGCCTTACTTGATGAATAATCACTGATTATTCATAAATTATAATATAAACTAATGCATTATTTGAAACAGTTGTGACATTCTGTTTTCACAGCATTCAGATATATCCGCAGTTGCTAGCTCAACCTTTGTGTTTTTACTCTGCAATGTATTCATTCCATGGTGTTTGGATGCCAGAAATATATTTTCTTCTTCAACTCTCTGATATAAAATTGTCTGCCTACTCCATTTTTCTTTATCAGTTCTTATTATCCAAATGTCCTTCATTCAGGTTAACCGCTGAACTGTTCTTAAAATAATTTTCCTAAGGCCAAGGTCTCAAAAACCTACAATCTCAATAAAAGTTCATAATTGCAAAAGGAGAGTTTTGCTGTATTAAGAGAGCAAGTTATGCAGCATTGCCATTTTCCATCATGGGATTTAATGCAGAACACTTAAATTATTTATATTTAATATTGACATTTCTTTAGAATTTACCTTAGCCCTCCCTAGCATGGCAGTCTCACCTTAACACAATGTGGTCCAGGTCATCTGTGAGCTGATTCCCATGGTTCTTCTCTGAGGCATTTTTTAACATTCTCTAAGAATAAGTAATACTTAATGCGAGAATTGCCTTATAGGTTCCCTTGTCTGCAGTCCTGAAATTTGATGAGAATATAGAGTTACATAGAGAACAAAGTAATGTGAAAGTGTGCAAGGTTAATGGTGGAAAGACAGGTTTGATCAGAGGGAGATAGACTTACTAGAGTCAAGTTTGCTACCAAAACGCTATTTCCAGACCCAAAGGTGCTTTTCTAAAATAAAATGTTTTAGATACTTTTTTTTGGGGGATGGGGGGTGTATGTGTGTAAGGTATGAAATAATTTATATATTTTCTGCTATTGAGAAAAAAAAATACAGTATAAGAATTTATAGGGAAAAAAATCTAAAAATGAACTAATTTATAAAAAAAAACAAACAAACAAGCAAAAATTTAATATATGATTCTTTTTAGTATCTTTTTTTTTTTACTCCATTCCCTTGTACTTTTTTGGTCCATCTTTACAAAACAAAAACAAAAACAAACAAACAAAAACACTACTTTTTAAATGTGTTATTACTTACTAGGATATGAACTGAAGTTAAAATAAAATAAAGACCTATTGACATCTTTTGGAATTCATGATATTGTTCTCTCTGTCTAACCACAGTTTCAAAAAGGGAAGATATAGTAGTATCTTAGAAAGGCTGGAATTGTAAATGATAGGAAAAAGAAAACAAGATTCTTTTTTTCCTTTATTCTTTATTTTTACAGTTTGCATTCCTAGTGTCCAAAAGGATAAAATAAAGTATAAGAAAAGTTAGATATAAAAAGAAGACACAACTTCCTAATATTATGCTTGTAGGCACACCAGATAGGTTTGCTAATTATGAAATTTAATTATAGTATCCATCTTTCATTTTATTCTGTGAGACTTAAATGACAAAATCACATAAGCTCATCCATCATGTCATGCTGGCTCATCCTCCTTCTTGGTTATTGTATATGAGATGAAATTCCATTTTTTAAAAAAGTAAATAAAATCTTTGTCTGAATGGACACATTTTATGCACAACTAGGGGAAACTGTTAGAAAACTACCTGCTGGGCAAACTCCAATGAGGACAGGGTCAAACAAGACAAACAAGACCCTTGTAATGATGCTCATTACTGGGAAGAGGAATGTCTTTTGCAAAAGAAAACTTCCAAATGGCAATAATGACCAAACAAGGCTTTTTAAGTATTTGCAGGATCCCCATAGAATAAATTAATGATGTGAATTCTTAAAATATTAAGATAACAAAGCAAAAGGAGAAAGATTTTGTTTTGATTTTTGATCTGAAAGAGGTTAAAAGCAGTCAAAGCAATAGTTGAAGAGCAGATGGTAATTATTAAGTAGAAGTGATAATGGGTATAGGGAAATCCAAAAAGCAATAGAGTGTTTGTTATAAAATCATTTCAGTCTAAACATTGATTATTTTATTTTATTTTGAATCAGTCCAAAGTCCCTAGAAACCTGCTTTTAGAACGGTGAAGAATATGCATTGAAGTTTACCATACAGGTTAGACAGGTTAGTGGGGACAGATACATTGCAGAAAGCTAATTCCCGGAGATATTCAAAACAAGGCCCTAAGCACCTTGATTAAATATTAAAGTTAGCCCTTCCTTGAACAGGCAGTTGGAATAGGTGACCTCCTGGGGTCCCTTCCAACCTAGATTTTCTATGATTCTGTGACAACTTAAACATTTTTTTTTATATGTAGGTATAATTTGATAAACAAGCAACGAATATGCTTAAGGTTCATAATCTCCACATTTGCACATTCAGTCATACCTATTTTCCCATTGTGCTTTAGCTTATTTTAGCTTTACCTAAAATGTCAGAAGTGTTAGTAGAAGCCTGTCAACCTTCATTTACACCTTTCAGTACGGCACTGCATTGAGACACCAGAGATAACACCAAATGAGATAGCACAGGACACATCACTAAACAGCACAGTTACTAGGTCTGGCCCTACAGACATAATCATTGTACTGTGTTATACCCAGAAAAAAGTGTTCTGCACTGCTTTGGTATATCTATCTATGCGTTCTGCTTTGGTATATCTATCTATATGTTCTGCTTTGGTATATCTATCCTGCAGCTGGATGTAGAACCATTTCTAGACACAATTATTTCAGTGAATGACACTGTTTCACAGAAGATAGATATACCATATATACGTTATTTTGTTGTTGTTGTTCATGGAGCAAGACATTTTGCTGAATAAAATAATATTTAAACTTTATAATTGTTGGTGTTGTTTTAATAGCATTGATCTCTCAGCAGAACTGAGCTTTTATCTGAAATGAACTTATTAATGAGATTGTTTGTGGTGGGTGGAGGGAGCAGAAAAAGGAAACCGTCTGTAAAGAAGCCTCTAATTTTGTTAAAAAAGCAGCCTGAGAGTATCTCCACTACTTACTATTTATTGTAGAAGTACATAGGCAAGCATTTGCAAAACCAGTTTCATAGATATAAAACAGAAAAGTGAAGCCATGTAGAGAACCATAGAGCAATAATCTCCAATATCCTGAACAGCAATATGAGATCCAAGCAGGGATAAATAGAGATAGCATACTAGAACTATATAATGACACTATATAATGATACACAAAGAGAAGGTCAGAAAAGAGATAGTCAGATGGACATCAGAAGGACTTTTAGTTTCAGACCATAACATCACATCTGACAAAAATGGGTTGGAGGACAATCTATGTGAAACCAAATACTTTTTTTTTTTTTTTTTTCTTCCCAGGCATAAGTACATTCCAGTAAGTACTGGTAAGTACATTCCAATAAGTACATTCCAGTAAGTACATTCCAGTAAGTACATTCCAATAAGTACTTCCCAGGCATAAGTGCATCCGACCATTTTCATAGGAATGTGATTTTGATTTTGAATTTAAATTTCCATGTTGAATTTAAGCTTGACCTCTTATTGGACAATTATATTTAATGAGTTGCTGCCCAAAATAAATACTAATAAATATATCTCTACTGAAGTTTGATATTACTTTCAAAGACACAAAACATTCTCCCCTAATCTGCAATTGTGGAACTCAAGGCATTTTTTGTGAATTTCATTTCAATTTCTTTCTTCTTTTTTATTAATTCAGAAAACAATATCCTTTGGATTTGTAGCACACTTTCAGAATTATGTGTAACTTATTTAGTGCCACCTCTAGTTATGGTTGGCTTATAGAACTGAGGGATAGGGAAAGCAAAAATATTAGTGCTGTCACTGTAGAACCCAAGAATAATGTAAAATATAAAGAAATACCATTTAAATGTATTTTTTAAGAAAGAAAGAATGTGATTGATGACAATTCTTAACTCTAGAAGGCAGGCAAACAGCTGGGATTTTACCAGTAATGCTGAAACTAACTAGCATACAAATATTAGTATTTGCCAGTGTGTAAAATGTGTGATGGCTTGATATATAAAATACTTCAACTAGTAAGGCCATTTGTGAATATAACTAGTGCAAATTTTTTCATTAGATGCACCACATACATAATTGTAAAATAGTAATATTTTAATATTTATTCAATTTAACTATCATCTGCCTTAAAAGATGAGCAGTGTATTTCTTTCTTTTCTTTTTTTTTTTTTTTTTTTTTTTTTTTTTTTTTTTTTTTTTTTTTTTCACTTGTTTTCAACTAATGATATTCATCCTAACAGGATGAGGTTCTGGGGAACACTGGGGACCCCCCCGGGCAGCCAGGGCATCCCAGCCCAATGAGGTCATTTGACAAGGCCACAAGTCTAAGTCAGTGCTGGTGCCAAGGAGGTGATTTCTCCCCCTGCGCTGGCAGGAGCCTCCCCATTAGCAGTTGCATGAAGAGTCCCAAATCCCGAAGGGTTCCCTGTATCCCGAAGCCAAATCTGGACCAAATGGTTGTGGGAGATCCCAGAGATGATGTGTCAATGTCATGGTCATGACATATCCCTGATCTGCAGTAATTTGTCATGCCTTTATCACTAATGGAAATATTTTTAAAATAATCAAATGGACAATTTTTGTAGGAGAGTTCAAAAACCTCAATGGAGTTTTTACATGAAACAGCGTTACAGAAAAATTAATAAAGGGATATTTAACTAAAGTCAGTGCTTTTTCTGTAGCCAACCATCAGCAATAGATGACAGCACCTTCTGAGTGCAGTGCTCCAGCCCCACTGACTTAGATTACCCTCATTCATGGCAAGCAGAAGCAGCCACATTCATGTTAGGGCTTAGAATCCATTTCTAAAAAAAAAAAAAAAAAAAAGGTAGATTTTGTGTACTGCAAAATATTCCTATGTAATGTATATTGGTGTGACCAGTGAATCCTCATGGTCGAGCAATCATAAGTCAGGAGGTGTCATCATGAATGAAAAGAACTTTTGCTGATTTGCATTTATTTCCTCCTATGCTTAAGACATCTAGCCACTGCTTAAATCTAGCTACTACTTAAATAATGAGCATTGCCTCCATTTTTGCATGATTCTATTGGAAAGAAATAGAGAATAATCATATTCAAAACCAGAAAGCGAAGTTGAACCATGAGAAAATTTAATAAATGTATACTTAACAATTTTTAATGTGTGCATGCATATAATTATTATTAAAAGAAAAAAAAAAAAAAGAGTAGAATTCTGCTGCTGCTGAAAGCAATTACAAAATTCATACTCATTTCCCTCAGAACCGAGTCTGTCTTTTGCTTGAGAATCAGGTTGCTCATGAGAGTTGCTCATTGTAAATTATCAGGGACGTTTTTACTTTTTTGAACGACAGAAGTGAAAATATATGTCCAGGAATAAAAGATTAAAAAGATGATGTCAGCCTTTCAATGGGTGAACTGATCTGCATACAGAGAGAAAGCAATTCATTTCCACAGGGTAAAGAAGGATCAGGGGGCATGAAGTTGAGGTTTACAAAAGCTTAATAGAAGGAATAGTATGAATACAGATTCATTTTTAAGTAGAGGAAAAATACCAAAATTAATGAAGTAAGAGTGTTTAGGCTAGCTAAGTGTGCTGGAAAATATTAATATTCATTAACAAGAGTTTCTGAAGCATCATACTTAGCTGAGGTTTGCTTACTTTTCCCAAGGAAATACCTTATAAACCTTCTTAATTTAATGTATTTTTGAAGAAAATAGGATTCATTTAACCATAAAAATATTTTAAGTTCTTGAACACAATATATTAGGTTGTTACAAAGTCCTGAGATGTGGAAGGATCCTCACATAAACTCTCACTGAGATTTCCTATAAGCAAAAGTTTAAAGTTGACAATGACACAATCCGAGAATTTTTATCACATTGAAATGCCTGTGAAAATCTGAATATGAGGAAAGAGAGAAATCTCACAAATATATGAGAAAACTTAATATGGAAAAAAATCATGTTCAAAAAAGTGTTTAGAAATTGGTGTAAAATATGTATAGAAATTGGTGTACTATTTCAGCAAGTTTCTTTCTAGCTTATGTAGTGTATGCATTTTGTAAAGTCACAGAGAGATACAAAAACCTATTGGTATAACGATGAAAATCTTATTTTTCAATGTCAAATGATTCATTTTTGCTACTTGGACATTTGCTACATGGGAGATACTTTTATTGAATATCTAAATCAGGTAGCCAAAGGCATTAGGCTGTGTTATACTGTATTTTGCCATGATGAAAGAGATAGGCCAACTTACAGCTTATGTATGCTGATGTAATCATATCACTTAAAAAGTATATGTAAGATTTTCAGTGCCTCTCTTAAGCAGTGCAAAAACTTTGTTATGAAAGTCAAAGAAGCTGTGTGAACCCTGGCAATGAGTCTTTTTTGTTGGTTATTTTCAAATTTTTATGGAAAAAAAAAAAATCAGGAAAGTACTACCAGCTGAGAGCTGTGTCTAATTAGGCTCAGCACTATAAAGATGAATTGGTCAACTGATTACCCCAGAATGAGCAGAGATATACATTACATATGCTTTGCTAATCCTAAATAATCTTGTGATAAATCTCTTTCACACTTATTATTTTATAAACTCTTTTCCCTTTCTATAGTATGATAAGAAATTTAAAATATATTTTACAAAAGCTGAATGTGACAAAACTTGACTTTTTAAAAATAGAATTAAAATACTGATCTGTGTGAGAAATATTCACATATATTCTGTGTGCTAAAATGTTATTCTCTTTTATAATTTCTGCTCTGTAAGGATGTTGTATCATCACACACATCCTTACCTACATTAGTGGTCTGTTATGTTAGCACTTTCGCCATCTGACATATCCCTTCAAGAGGGCATGTTATATCATTTGTTATAGCATTTTTTCACAATTCCTAATATTTTCCAGGTCAAAACTCAGGAATATTTTCATTGGGAGGGGAGGGAAGCTGTGGCAACTATTTGCATGTCACATCTGTAGTTCACAATTGGAAGGGCTAAATCCTCTCTTCTGCCTTTACTGAACTATTTCTCCCTTCAGAACCTATGCACGACATGACTATTATGCAATGCAGATATTATTGTACTCACAATTCTTCAAGTGGTTTCAATAGTTGGACACAGACTCATAGTACTCTTTGTATAGTAATGATTCAAATGTTCCTTTTCTTCTTTGCATTTCAATAGAGATTACATCTTTCTTAATGGAGCTGTGTATAGGTCATCTGGAATATAAAGTATTCCTGCATTTGCCACTGCTGGGAAAGGAAAGGAAAGGAAAGGAAAGAAAGGAAAGGAAAGGAAAGGAAAGGAAAGGAAAGGAAAGGAAAGGAAAGGAAAGGAAAGGAAAGGAAAGGAAAGGAAAGGAAAGGAAAGGAAAGGAAAGGAAAGGAAAGGAATAAGGCAATATTTAGACTTGGCATTTTTTTTGCACTCTGTTAATCGGGGGGAAGGAGGGTGGGTTGTTTGCCTGAAAGCATTATATCTCTTCCAAAATTTATTTCCAAAGAACATACAGAATTTCAATAATTGTGATAAGGTTTAATTTATATCCATTTGAAAAGAAAATCTTTGAAAGAGTTTTCTTTTTTAAAAAAATATTTTTCATGCTAAAATTAAAAATTGATACTATCTCCATTTCTCTTTTGTTTTAAACTCTCTCTTGAATGGCCTTTATACTTTCACTCCAATAGATCAAATCATGACATTCTGTGAGAAATCAGCCAGTTCAATTTAGGTGTTTCCCTGAAGGTACTATCTGCTGAAACACATGTAAAAATAAGGTTCATTACTTATCTGTTGTTTCCAGTATTAACATTTTGCTTGTTGAAATCCAATCCAATTCAATGCTGAGCACTGTACCCATAGTCCCACTAATTTTGTTAATAGTTTATAGTATGGTTTCAGAACAACTTTCTTAAATGATATAAAACCAGAATTACCATATGTCACTAGGGTGTAGATCTTTGCTATCCACTTTCAAAATCAGACACATAATTTTATGTGTTGAAATCTGCATCTCTAATAAATTGAGTACTTCTGAATAAGATGATACAGTAAGCATGGAAATTAAATCTCAGCAACCACAAAGCAGCAGGAAGTCCTCATGAAGTTAACATGTGATTTGTTTGTGGAAGTTCTAAAACAATAAAAGTTTATATAACCTCTCCATTCTGTCCTTGTAGTAGCTTCTGAATTGTATTTTTGGTCACATTCATTTATAGACTGTGTGTGATGGAATTCTATGCATACAAAGGGTACTGCTGACAGACCAAATAGCCCTGATCATTT
This sequence comes from Nothocercus julius, assembly GCA_013398735.1. Lineage (NCBI taxonomy): Eukaryota > Metazoa > Chordata > Aves > Tinamiformes > Tinamidae > Nothocercus > Nothocercus julius. The sequence goes on along the minus strand of VZSV01000238.1, from coordinate 651,090 downwards.
AAAGCTTTGCAGTGTTTCCTTTTTGCTTTGAGGCAAGGAGAGGAGAGAATAATCCTATCTGAAAATCTGCAGTAACAAAGAATAATTGCTTCTATTATCTTTTCCAATAACAATAATATCTATTAATAAAGCAAGGCAAAAATAATTTATTAGATTACACATAGAAATAACATAATTAATTGAAACTTCTAGAACTGAAATTTAATGGGAAAGAGTCCCAAATGCAAAAGCATTTTTAATATCAACATTATAAAAGAGACACCTGTCAATTCCAGTTTTCTAAATCTCCTATTCCTACAAGAATTGTGATGGCAATTCAATTCCAGTGCTTGGCAAAAGAAATCTAGAAGTTCCTTCACCTCGATTTTGAGTCCAGATCTGAGAATCTAGTGTAAACTGAATTTATTTCAGAATTCTGCATTATTTTCCCATCAGAAAACTGTTGGATCATTCTCTGGTGGTTAAATTTCCTTATGATGTAGCTGAAAAAGAAGCAGGACTTGAAGTCCAGAATAAATATCATCTTTGTATTTGTTGTCTTTTCAATCTTATAACTGGCAAGTCATATATTAAAATAATAATAATATTCTATGTCTCATATTCTATTCCTTTGTGATTAATATGAAAAAAATATGAGAACTCAATTCTCCAGTAAACTTCCACCTCCAGTTCTGCACAAAATACTACTACTTTCCCAGCAGTTTCCCAGCTACAACCATCTTCCCTTTATGCCTTTAGCCTTACTGATTTTATGTTTTCTTCTGTATTGGCTGTCACAGAATGGCTGAGGTTGGAAGGGACCTCTAGAGATCATCTAGTCCAATTCCCCTGGTCAAGCAGAGACACCTAGAGCATGTGGCACAGGGTCACATCTAGGCAGGTTTTGAAGATCTGCAGAGAAGGAGAACACTAAGCATTTTAAGGAAATACAGACGTGTGGATTATACACTTAGAAGTATTACACATAAAAATAAATATTCAAACTCTGAGTCAACAATCATAAATCATTATGAGTCATACATATCAAAAACTAAAATATATATAGGATGTTTATATGATAGTAAATATTACATGACACTGAACTGATCTTAAGCCTCGAGATGGAACTATATCTCTATCTCAAACTCACCTGCAAACTCCATTTCCTTGTTTTGAGAACAAAAGACTCCAAATAATTTCAGTCCCTAAATTTAATGTTTTCTTTTACACAGAAACCATAAAACACAGTGAAATAAATATGAAAAACTCTTTGATTGAAGTCATTAAGTACGGAACTTTCTTTTTCTCATTGTGTCATTGTAATGAGTTTGCAATTTTTTTTTTTTTTTTTTCCTAGTCCTTCTTCCCAGTCTAACAATTTTCAGTAGCTTACTGGGCTGAGCAAACTTCACAGAATTCCCCTTCTGGGTTTGTAGGAAAGTTTCTTTTCTAATACCTCTGAGGTTTGTCTTTGGTCTTTTCTAATAGCAGCTACATCCTGATCCTTTGAGGGTCTTCAAAGCTGCTTCTTTCATTTCCAGTTTTTCCTGTCTGGCATTTCAGATACCCCTCCTCAAAAACACAGGCATGCACACACAAGTCTGAACATGATCAGCTGTTTACAAGGAAAAGGAAATCTCCTTTTTCCTCTGGTATTTATCACTCAGTCAGAATAGACCATTCAGGACAAGGTAAACAGGACACCTTTACTCATACCGCCCAATTTACAGTGTTTTGTTTTGCAATTCTGCATTAACAAAATGTAATATTTATACTGTATAAGCATACAAATTAAATGATTCTTTCATCCTTCTTGAGATGTCTTGAATAAAAACCTGATTTCAGCATGGTTGACCTTAATTTGAGAAAATTAGAGAAAAGTGAATAACACAAATGAAAACTTGCTAAATAGAAAGAAAAACAAGTTATCACTGCTTTTAACAAACCCACAAGGTATTTATAGTAGATCTGCAAGAACTGTGCAAGTATTTAATTAAAATCTTTGATCATGCCTTTTAACTCTTTCAAAAATAAGACTCTTTAACTTCTAGCTATATTACAACCGGGGCAGTGTAATTATCATCATTAAACAATATTTTTGTCCAACTCTAAGAATATATGGTGGTGCAAAGTTATGAATTTACAATTCACAGAGTCAGGAGTTAACTGCCTGGTACCCTTAGGCTTAGTATCATGCCTATTTTTTAATCAGCATTTCAGTGGAATTCAGCATATCAGAAGGTCATGTGTACTCGTAAAGTGAGAACAGCTATTCATGACTTAAAGACTTTCATTCCCAGCATTTCCTGGCATTTCCTAACTCCTCAGTCTTCATGTGGGTTCCAAAGAGTTTCCATATTTGCCCAGTATTCCTGGTGTTAAAACATTAAAGCCATAAAACTACATACTTTTGGAGGTCTCAGGCCACCAGCCTCCAGGTTCCTGGAGGGGACCTTGCTGAGTTGTTCATCTCTGTCAGGTTGATAAAACCTCTCAGAGTTCTCTGTGAGCGCCTTTGGGACTTCATTATGCCAGTATTTCCTTTTCCCCCACTCTCTGCTCCTGATAAAGGCATGTCCTTTCCTTGTCGCTGACCATTTCTTCACCCTGCTATTCAGAGGTTTCTTTAAGCATTTGAGGTTTCTTTAAGCTTTCTTTGAGCATTTGAGCGAAGGAGGGATATGCTCCTGACCTAGACTGCAGCAGGTAAGACAAGGTGACTCCCTTCTGCCTAGTCTCACTTTCATTAGGAAAAATATAAGACCTACCTGAAGCATCACAAGCAAATAAGTTTTAATAGCTCTAGCATCCATCACATGCAGTATCAACTCTTGTTCTCAGACAAGGGCATTAAGCTGCACTGAACTGTGGTACAATTACTCTTTGATGAAACAGCTAATTTGCTTTGCATTCTTGGAACAATTTATTTACAGCCAATTTGGTCAGCAGCGGAGACAAGTGCAAAGGACAAATCCTTCTGAGGTTTCCCTACAAAAGCTTTAAAGGCAGACACAAAAAGACATGTGTCTGCCCCTTATAAGTTCAACCTCCATATAATTATGAAGGAAAATAAAAAAAAAAGTGTTAGTTAAGGTTAGCTAAAACCATGATACAAGGACAGCTTAAAGCAGTTTATTTTGGACTAGTCCAAGTTGTTAGTTTAGGAGAATGTCCCATTTAAGATATGCAAAAACTTTTAATAAAAGAAAAATCAGTTAGATAGATTGGCATCCAGCTTAAAATTTCTCCTATAATCCGAGTTAATGAAGAAATTTCTAGGGGCTTGCCTTCTGGAAAGCAGTTCTGCAGAGACGGACCTGGGAGTCCTGGTGGACAATGAGCTGGCTGTGAGCCGGCAATATGCCCTTGTGGTCAAGGAGGCCAATCATATCATGGGCTACGTCAGGAAGAGCCTTGCCAGCAGGTAGAGGGAAGTGATCCTTCCTCTCTACTCAGTCCTGGTGAGGCCCCATCTGGAGTGCTGGGTCCAGTTCTGGGCTCCCCAGAGAGTAATTAAGCTACTGGAGCAAATCCAGAGAAGGGCTACTAGCATGATCAGGGGATTGCAGCCTCTTTCCTATGAGGAGAGGCTTGAAGAGCTGGCTTCTTCAGGTTGGAGAAGAGAAGGCCGAACAGATATTATCAATGTATATAAGTATCTGAAGGGAGGGTGTAAAGGAGTAAAAGGGAAGGAGGATGGGGCCAAACTATTCTCAGAAGAGTCCAGTAACAGGATAAGAGAAAACAGACACAAATTCAAACACAGGAATGTTTGTCTGAACATGAGCAAAAACTTCTTTACTGTGGGGGTGACAGAGCACAGAAACAGGTTGCCCAAAGAAGTTATGGAGTCTCCATCCTTGGAGTTATTCAGTAGGTATCTGGACTTAGTACTGGAAAACATGCTTTAGTGGCTCTATTTGTCCACAGGGATTAGACTAGATGATCTACAGAGCTCCCTTCCTCAATTATTCTGTGATTCTGTGAATTAAAAGTTTTCTTTCTATAATTGTTACTCTTTTTTTTTTTTTTTTTTTT
>VZSV01000238.1:612960-636323 GCA_013398735.1 Nothocercus julius | reverse complement strand
CCAGCAAGCTTATTTCAAATGTTTGTGTTACATACACACACCTTTTATAGTGCTGAAGAAACATGCGGTGAAACAGCAGGTGCTGGTCAAAATAATTCTGACGCTGAGCTAGTACAAGTTCTGCATTCTAGTTAAATATACCAAAATTAGTCAAATGAATTTCTGAAGCTTGGTGTTCTCAAGATTGAAAGTCATTGAAGAATATGGAAAAGGTCCAGGATAAGGAGAATTCCTTAATTAACTTATTGTTTGAATGAAAAGAATGAAAATTGCAAGATTTTCCTTTCTTCTGGATCTCTAAAGGAAACACTCTATCTTGCATTTATTGTGTAAAAACAATATATGGTATATATTAAAAGAATTGTTTGATAATTACACAACTCTTCAGAGATTACGAATTGTTGCAATTATGGATACCCAACTGAGGGAGAGAACATCACTATTTGTGGCATTGTCTATGTTCCTTGACATTTTGTCTGCGGGAGTTACTGAACCACAGTAGACTTTGTAGCCTATCAGCCACTTCATTTTCTGACTTTTTTTTTTTTTTTTTAAACTATTTTTTTCCTTAATATGGGTCTTCTTTGCAGGCACTGCCTCGCCCTACAACTGTATCACTATGCCTTTAAAAGATGCTACACATTATATGCATCCTTAGACAACGTTTTACAGTTTTGACATCAAGATGGCGGTGAACATTGCAGCTGAAGCCATCTCTATCCTGCTGCTATGGCTTGTGTGACCCTTCCTTCTCAGTAATGCCGGTGCACAGAGATTTGAATTAGCTATTGACCCCAAGGATCAATGAGTACTGGCTTGTCCATATGTTGAAATAATATGACTCAAGTGCAAGTAGAGATTTTTAGGGTTAGATGGAAGGACAAGGGAACCATTTTGTACTATTGAGACAACAGCAGAAATCACTTGTGAGAAAGGGTTGAGAGGAAAGCACTTTTGTCTCTGAAACAGAGGCCAGGTTATATTAGCATGTTTACTACACAGTACTGAGCTCTGCTGTAGCAGTTTGCAAAAATCAGCAAAATCTTGGCCCTGTAAAAAAGGAACACTAGCAGAATATGCATTCATATACTACATTGTCCCAATAAGACAATACCTGTCACTGATCTCTCCTGCAAACATCTTTACCATTTTTTAATTATTCCTTTAAGAAATATTGTTAATCTGTTTCCTGAAAACAATGTAGGTAACCCATCAACCTTATTATGAAAAGCAGACTCTAGGCCATGTCATGGCAAATGAAGATCAGAGCGTTGATCAGCTCAAGCTTTCACGTCATGTTTCTCGCTTTTAAGGCATTGCCTGTTAATATTAAATCATAACAAGATGCTATTTTTTTAGTGATTCATAAGATTATAGTAAGTGTAATTTGGGACCTATCTGCCCCTTTGGGGCTAGGACTTGATGTGATATATGAGGGCAATTGCCAACATATCTTAGGGTACTTCCAACTATTATAGTTGAAAAGAGTGGTGTCATTTTTGTTCACATTGTGCAAACACTGACACAATCATAGAATCATTATGGCTGGGAAAGACCTTCAAGATCATGGAGTCCAACCATAAACCCATCACTAGCATGCCTGCTAAACTATGTCCCTAAGTGCCTCATCTACATATTCCTTGAACATTCCTGGGGATGGTGACTCCACTACTTCCCAAGATGCTTTCTGATCTCTGTCAGGGAACCAGCTACCTACTGGTCTGTAAAATAATGCTATTTGGGATAAGTATGATTAAGCAGGAAGTGGGGATTACCTAAAAAGTAAGATCCCGGCAAAGAAAATGAAAAAAAAAAAAAAAAAGTACAGGTGAACATAATTACAATTAGTGAAAAACTTCACAATCTCTAGAGCAGAATGTCTTACAACACTGTAGGTTAGTAAAAAACTTCTCTCTCCCTAGACACAATGTCTCTCACTCACAATACAGTCCATAATGGAAAATCTCTTACTCTCAGAAGATTCTTATCGGACAAATTAGTTATCTTTGAATTTTGTTGTTGTTTTTTAAAAAGACATTCTCCCCAACATGGACCTTTTCCTGCCACTTATAAATGGTCATTTATTAGGATGGCAAACTTGATTCTCAGCTGACAGAGATCATGCCTACAACCTGTCCACTGACCATATCTGGCTACTGAAGATGTGTACAAGTCAGATTTCAATAAAGCACTTATAGTTGCTAATGTTTTCAGAAATTATTTGTATAAGTACTCATACTTTCTCCCCCCTCCCCTCCCCCTTTTTTTTTCTTGCTGGTATAAACATTAAAATTTCATGAAAATCAGTGTCAAATGAGAAAGCATGTGTGTGTATACATATATTTGTATACAACAGCACAACATCCAACTAGAACTACTAACATCTTTAAATAAAGGTAGTCCATGGAAAGAAATAAACTTTTTAAACTTTTGTCCATGGAAAGAATAAAATTAGGTGAAAAGTGTTGAATTCATCTGGAAATACTGCTTAAAGCTCATTTTCAGGTAGAAATGAAAAAGCAGTTTGTAAGGAGCAAATGATATTTCTGGATTCTTATTTCCCTTTGTTTGAGCAGCTGCACACTTCAAATAAGAAAGGTATATTGATTTTTTTATTTAAATATAACATTGGATTTGAAAATAATATTGAAGATTGTAAATATATGTGGTTTACAAATATTTACATTCTATAATTGCTTCTACAAAATACTGGAAATGTTGAAATATACTAATTCATTTTTTCTACTGCAAAGAGCAGCAGAATTTTAAGTAGATTCTTTTCTGACTATTCAGAATCTGATATGTGATATTTGATCATACTTGCAGTCCCCCCAAAAAGCAGTTCTCATATGAAATGACAAAAAATAAATAACCACTATATATAGATAATAGGAATTTCTAAGAGCATTATGCATAGTGCAAGGTTCTGGGTGCATGCCATAATGGATTGTTAAACTGGGTTTGATTTCATCATATTTCAATGCGGGATTTAGAAGTGGCGTTATAAAGTTATTTTGGGGATGCTTAATACAAATTGCATTCATCTGGGAATGTATGGGGTTAGGTCTTTTGTTTTATACTAGACATCTTTTTATGAGAAAAAAAAGATGCTTAAAAATGTATTTAAATTGATGTATAGTAAATGACTGAAAAAATAGGTCTATTACACAAAATGTTGTGTGATTCATTTATAATGAACATATCTCAAAATCATCATAAACTCAAACTAGGCTACCTAAAGTTGAGTAAGAAAAATTCATATGAAGATTGGTTTTACGGCAGGTTCTATATTGATTTATGAAGGCATTAATTTGCCATTTAGCTCTAAAATTTGACTATTAATAATTCTTGACATTCAAAAGTTAAATTAATATTTTTTACAATTAAAACAAGTTTTTGACTTTCTTAAAATTTGACTTTGTATGTGTGCTTTTTTTAAGCAGAAATGCATTTTTTCAGACTTCTTAAACATAAAGGTCTTTTTTTCTAAATTCGAAATAAGTTTATAGAACCTTTATTTTAAGTTCATCTTTTTTATTTCAAGTATCTTACTAACGTCAAAACTATCAGTCTGCTGCAACATTCCCTGATTAATAAGGTATATAAAATGATCAAGTGCCACTTTACAGAGTTATAGAAAACTGTCATACATACAGTTGAGCTCTTTATCTAAGCTAGACTAAAAATGTACTAATCTCAGTCAGAAACATAGCATGTTTTCCAACTGTTAGTTACATATTAAAAGTTATGCAGAAATACATATTTCCTTGGCAAACAAATGTAAGAAAGAGGCATATATAATTCACATTATATATCGTTCTTTTAAGATGAATAACTCATTTCAGTTTAGAATTTGACCATAGAAGAAAGTAATCACATAAATGAACAAAAAGATGATAAAGCTAATGAATCACATAAATGAACTAAAAGATGATAAAGAAAATTAAATGCTCTGAGATACTATATACAGTCAAAGAATAAATATAACCACTTAATTTAGTAGTTTAATATAAGATCTATTGTCTACATAAGTCTATGGGAAAAGAAATAATATATTCTCTTTAATACAAATAATAAAATACTACTAATAAAATAGGAACAGCTAAAGATCACAGAGGGGAATGAACTGCTATCACTCCCCAAAATAGGAGCTAGAATGTAATAAATAATTATATTTCTTGCTTGAATTCCAAATAATACTCAAAACACCCTTGAGAAAGAGCAACCTTGCTCTTTAAGCCTGGAAAATGGGCTAAAAAGATAAAAAAGAGTTAAAAGAAAGAAAAAAGATTTGTGAGAATGAATAAAATATAGTCTGATTAGGGTTTCTCTTCTAGTGCTGATAGGATATCTGCATTAGAATCTCAAGAAATCGTTGTGACATATACAGTAAATATTAAAAAAAATGCTGGGCGAAGTCTGGTAGATTCTGAATTATACTTCAACACACACACACAAAAAAAATCAAAGTTTTGAATTTTTAATTAGTTCTTTTATTATTTTTAGGACATATAAAAAGACTTTTCCTAAACATATCCACAATCATTAGATACACAGGAAAAAAAAAAAAAGGAGAAAAAAAAAGAGAAAAAAAAAGAGGAAAAAAGCACATCAAAATACTGAAGAATCTTTGACAGAATATATTGTCTTTATTTACAAGGTGGTATGGAGGAGAACAGCTCAGAGAGAAAATAAAAAGACCCTTTTCTTCTCAGGATGGTAGAATAAGCTTATATATATTTCAGAGGCAGAATAAAAACAATGGCAGGAAATAGGCAAAGTTAATAGACAGTAAAGATTATGACAATTCCAAAATATTTAGTTAATTATAACTTTTTTTTTTCTTTTTTAATTTGGCTGTACTCAGAACTCAGCTCTCAGACAATAGCAGAGCATCTGCATTGCAGTGGACAAGTTAATAAGAAAGCAAATAACAGAATATCAAATATCATGATTGATACTGTTATTATATTTAAAAATGAACACCCTTTCTGTGAGGAAATGGAAATTACCTGGAAAAAAAAATTCCAAAGGCATAGTTTGAAATTAAAATATATAGAGAGATAGGAAAATAAAAGTAAAAAAATGATAATGCAGGTTAGTGCTTGTCCACCACCAAGATCTGTATTAAATCCTACTGTCTAGTAATCAATATTGAAGATGTCTCTGAACAGCAAAAAAACATCCTTTCATAATTTCAAATTGCAAAATGTGTAATTGATGAATAGGAAGGTTTTATTTCCTCCTGGAAAACCACAGATATTCTATCTGCCATTCTGCAACACAGTGAACAAGAATGAGTGATCAATCAGGTACAAGGTGTAAAATTATAGATTTTTTTTTATGAGGCAGGATAATGGACACAGAAATATTTGAGATATATTTTAAGCTTACGCTTAATGAATTGGAGGATCTTCTGAAAACGAAAGTTTCCCTCCCTGGAAGTATAAAGCATCTTAGAATTCAAGACAGAAGGGAAAAAAATCTGTAAAAAAAAGGAAGGAGAGGGGGGAGAGAAGAAGAAAATTGTGACTAGGATTTAAAACTTTATGTTTCAAGAATCTTTAGCTTCACATACAGCCACATGGAAAAAGATTAAAGCAGAACACAGTTTTGCACAAGCAGCAGTTTAAAAGGGGTGAGAAGTCTCTCTCTAATTGCCACAATTATGCTTTGCTTTAGCATTTCCCATCCATCTTTTTCAATGAGATGAAACACAAAAGAACACAGCTCCTGGGGATAGGAGGAGTAGGAGCAGTGACTGAGAAGACTTTGTGAGCAGGATCAGTCTCTGCTGGTGCCGCCAGCACCGCGGGTTGCAGCTCCCAGGCTCCCCATGGCCACCCAGCCTGGTGACCAGGACTTGACTAGACCTGTGAGCAGCAGCATTGCATTGCAGCGGGTTAAGAAAATGCATGGATAAACCTTAATTCAGAGGGAACAGATAATATAACTGAAGAGAAAGAATTAAAATAGTGACACTGGACAGAATAAAAAAAAAAAAAAAAAAAGCCAACTCATCTGGTCAACATTTTGTGAATGCAAACCCTTCAAAGAGTGGGGAAAGAAGGAAAGAATAAACACTGAGGAGACAAGTTAGAGTTCAGAGAAAGCTGGAAATGCATGTATATATATATATATATATATGTATATATATACCATATTGCAGGAAAAAAATCCCAAATCAAAATGATAATTCCATCATGTTTAAAGGTTAACTTCTATTTATCATAATATTTCAGCATTTTTTTTCCACATAATTATAATGAACACATTCATCTCTATTTACTACATCTTCTTCTCTTTTTTTGATCTTTTTTGTTTGATTATTTGTTTGTTTTTTGGTTATCAGAAAAGTGTTGACAATCTAAAATGTGTCCATATAAAAAAGGAAGGTTGACTTCTGTTTTGTTGCTTTTTTTTGGTTTGTTTTTTGTTTGTTTATTTTCTTTCAAGAAGCTACACGAGCATATATAGGAAATGAAATATAATATAAAGGCCCTGGAGGAGACCCAATCTCATTTTGCTAGTGATTGTAGATCTAATCAGAGGAAATCCAAGGCAAGACAGTAAGAGTGTTTAAAGGTAAAGGAAATACTGTCTATGAGTAAAGCTTGAAAAGGATTGGTGCTATAACATGAAGAACTAAAAAAAATGGACATGAGAATGATAAAATTTAACTGTAAAGAAAAAGGGATACATTTACTCTTTAGATATCATTTACAAATGAGAGATCAAATCAGCTGATGCTAACTGAGACCAGCTCATTGTTCCAGGATTCTATTTGCAAAATAGGCTTTTCTGTTTAGACAAAATCAGCCATGAGTCATTGGTTTTGGTAGAGTGATCAGTTATATGCAAAAATAAAGGAATAATATAACATAACAAACTTTTGCTATTCTGGTAAAAAGATCTATATTAAGGCATTAGTCACACTGTGTTAGAGAGATCCTAATCTCTATACAAATATTTGCATTCTCATACATATGCATATATATGTACAGAACAAGGTGAAAGTTGACTAAATTCAAGCTTAAGCTCTGAATGCTTTTTTTTTTTCTGACAATTCTGCTTTTAATTATATATATAATGAATTTCAGTATGTTGAAATTCACCATAGTTGCTTTGTAAAGGTTCAATAGACTGCATCAGCAAAGAAAAATATGTAAGAAAAAGGTAAAAAGGTGTATGGCATATCTCTGGAAATCTATAGAAATAGAAGAAGAAAATAATAACATCTTATTGTAAAGAATATTAAAATACTTGAGGATCTTTTCATTCCTCCAACAAAATGCTCCTCAGTAGAACACTACTATGGAAATTAACTCCCCCCCTTTTTTTCTTCTCCATGGAAATCAGGGCCATATAAACGCTACAGATAAAATCAGGATAATACTGCTATTAATGGGAAGACTGAATCCTAGAAATAGTTACATTAATTTTCATGGCTGATGAACATTTTTTTAAAAAAAGAACTAGAAACAATCAATCTTTGCTCTTAGTTTCAGAAAAGTTTTTTTTTATTATTTGTAATAGGGATTTTTTTAATCAGATATTTAGATGATACTGTTACACTAATAAAAAAACTTCAATTAAATATTTCATGTGCTTCTACTTAAAGACTGCTCTACTGTATATGAAAAATGTGGACAGAATTATATGAAGTAGGAGAATGTGTTAGTATTGCTGTAACAGTATGTAATCAATCTAACTATACATGGCTGGGATAGCTGCTTACAGTAAGGATTTTGGATGATAGAGATCAAAGTATGTACACTCTTATCGTATGAAAATCATCTTCATGTGGAAGGACAAAATCATATTAAAAGTATTGTGGAAGTGGGTAATAGCTATGACAGAAGATGATGCTGAATTTGCTGAACTGTTTTTCATTTATTATGATTTAGAACTGTAAAGTTGCTTGGCCTTACTAAATAGTGAATTACTTTCTCCCAAATAGAAATTTTCTCCTAAAAAATCAGATTGCCTTGAATATTAATCTGGTAAAGTTAACATGTGCATATAACATAATAAAAATAAATGTGAAACATTTTTGAAAGTAATATAATGTATTATGAAATTATTTTATATAATTATAATAGCTGTTATCATATTACTAATGTGAATAATAAAAGATATGCCCTTAAAATTAAAACTTCCAACAGTACTGAGAATCAAGTGTATATATATATTACTAGAATCTGTGATTTTACAAAGAATGTCTTTTTTGTGTGATTTTTGTTAATAACTTTGTGAACAAAAGCATTTTCATAAACCACCTCAAATAGTTCCCACACATTTCAGAGGCTTGAAGTTACTGTAGTTTTCATGAGCACATTAATTAGCAAAATAAAATGCAACAATATAATGACAAAGTATGATGATACTCAAGTTTAAGGAAAGGAAAATTGCATGCATGTGTAATCGTGCTATTTCATAATATCAAGACATAGAACTGAGATATTTAAATCCTGAAACTGGTAAGTAAACTCGGCGGAAATATATGCCATTCTGAATTAAGATTCTTTACAGTCATTAAGAGTCTCTGAATTCTTAAAGATTCTTCAAAAGTGTTTTGGAAGCCTCCCCTCCATTTTTGCATTGGTGAAATTTTTTGAACGTGACACTAGCTTTAGGACTTCTCTCTCTGTAGGCTGTTCTTTGAGTATCTTCCTCTAAGTTGTTGTCTAGTTTGTCACTATAGTAAATAAACCTTGAAGTTGCTTAAACAGGGATTCTCTTGCATTTTGTGTTATTTATTGTGTTTCTCCTAGTGTTTAGCTCCTGACACAGAAATGTATATACACCTTCCATAAATCCTGTCGCAAACCTATGCAGATTTATCAAACGGCACATGCTGCTCTAGCCTATCCTGAGCTATAGAAGTTGACACTTTAAACCTCTGAAAATGGGCAAGATGAATCTTATCTGAGATGCTCAGGCACTCTCTCATGTGCTTCACTGCTGTGAGTATTACCTGGAGTTTTATTTGCAAATGTATATACTACTACACAAAATAATCAAAACTGTGCACTCTGTACATAAATATGCCTAAGCTGCTTTGAGATCACTGGGACCAAGACAGATACAATGACCTTATTTATTTATTTATTTAATCTACTGGTGATTCCCACTTTTTAAAAGAATCTTCCATTGAATCTCACGTAATCTTAAGTAAGAATAAGGTGATACAGGAAAGGACACTATCATTATCAGACTGGCCCCGCTTCTACCTTCTGCTGAATAAAGAGTCAGACCATAGGTAGACCATATATAGAATCATATTTAGATATGATTGTTAAATGAGGCTCATCTAATTTTTTTGGGGGACGGGGTGGGAGGACAAATACGAAGATAGGAAAGGGACAATGTGTGAACACAAAAGTGTCTGCCCTCTCTTTGCTATCTCTCCCTCCTAAAAAAATAGTTACTTTTATGACACTATTATAATAACAAGGGCATCCCAAGAGGAATATGAAAGTAAGTGATGATGCTTATTTAGTTATGTTAAACTGAACAAACAGAAACCATGATATACATTGGTAGAAGCAAAGCAGAGCAAAGCAATAGGACTATTATTGTTTGGGGGATAAATATAGAAATTTTAAAGCATAAAAATGACATTTTTATTGTATTTTGTTGTTTACACAGCTGGTCTATATTAATCACAGTCACAACAGGATTTAGAGTGTAGCAAGAATATAACTGTTTCAGAGAATAGAAGATGGATCTCAATATAGATATCATTTGTGTTGATGTTTTTGTTTCTAAGTTATCCTACAATACTACTTGTTCTTTTCCGTGAGTATGATTTTTTGGAGATCGAATAGATGGTAAAATGTCCCCTTCAGGGGAGGATGAAGAATGAAGATCATTTGATCAATGAGCTACCTTTAAGCTCATATAAAAATTCATTGTTTCACATCTGAGTATTAAAGCTTCTGGGAATCTCGATACTGTTCTTCAAAAACAGATCATAAATCCACAGAGAAAATTCATTTCATCAGAAATGAAGCATCAGAAACTTGCATTTCTAGGAAACATTTCTGCTTTAGATACTGGCAATGTTTTCTTAACAATTGCATCTCCAGATTTGGAAATGTTATGTTTCAATGATCAGTTTTCATAATTCAATTTATTTTAATTCTATACAGTAATGGTTGATTATCATGTACGTTGAGGTATTTTGTCATTTGCAATGCCTCTCTAGGGATAAACAGTTCTACAAGCTACAGAAGTCTTGCAACTTTCATCTTTCTTAAAGGATATCAGATAATGGTATAAATTAAGACATAGGAACTTTAATCTCCATATGAGGACAAACTTCTTTACTGTTAGGGTGACAGAGCACTAGCACAGGCTGCCTAGAGAGGCTGTGGAGTCTCCTTCTCTGGAGATCTTCAAAACCCACCTGGATGCGACCCTGTGCCACGTGCTCTAGGTGTCCCTGCTTGAGCAGGAGGATTGGAGTAGATGATCTCTAGATGTCCCTTCCAACCTCAGTAATTCTGTGATTTGAAGATTGTAACAGATATCCTGCCTCCACTAATATTTGTAGAAGATTTGTGATAGTTTCAAAGGGCTTTAGGACATAAATCCTAAATACATACCCAGAAAGAGATTTTGTTTTACTGTAAAAAAGCAGGAAGGTTTACTATCTGATCCTTACTCTGTCCAAATTCGTGCAATCTGTAAAATTATGTTGATTTAAACCACTGAGAATCTGTACTACTGTTTGCACAACAGTAACAAGGCATAACAACTTATATTTATCACTTAGTTGATGACCATAACCATATATTATTACAGATTTCATAGTTACTTTTTTGATAAACAAAGTAACGGGGCTCTGAGAGGGCTTGTTGATAAAGATTAATGGAAATGAGTGCAGTCCATCTAAAATGTTCATGCCAGTAACAAAAATGGTGTTCCTGGTCACAAAGTACTCTGATACATGTATTAAATTTTGTTATTTTAGTTAGATTCTTAACAGAACTATAATAATGAATTCTACATTCTAGCAAAGATATTTTTAAGTTTTCAGATTTCCTGACACCATCATGTGGACTTTAAAAGGTATGAATATATTTTTTCCATTTATATTTATATGCATTCTCTATAGTTACACAGATAAAACAAATACTAGCATTTTTTGGATTTCGGATGCTGTATCACTGATGCTTGTTAACCCCTCCTCCCAAATGTCATGATATTAAGAAAGATAAAACACAAATCATGCATGAAACAGAGTTTAAAATTGCTTTCATGAAGGTAATTTGCCTTCTATCTGAACAGCATTGCACAACTCTGTAATTTTCTGATCTGATATTTTACTAGATGGATATGTAGATCTCTTTTTAATTGATTTCATCAGAAATAAGCTTCAAGCAATTCATACAGCATTACAACAAGGATCTATCCTTAACGGAGGACAGGATCTCAGTCTCTTGCACTGTTCTGCAGATTTGAGAAGGAAATATTGTTAAAGATATAGAATCATAAAACCATGTAGGTCAGAAGAGACCTCTGGAGGTCATCTGTCCATTTACCTTCCTGTTTGATCAAGTTTCTCTGGGCCTTCTCTACTGAAGTTTTGTACACTTCCATGGACGAAGATTACACATTCTCCCTAAGCAATGTGTTCTAGAGCTTGGCCATCTCATGCTATTATTTTTGTCCCTATATCTAGTCAGAATTTCCTATAGTCCATCTTTTGTCCCATGCCTCTTGTCCTTCCACTATGAGCCTCTGAAAAGTCTATCTCTGCCTTCTCTGCAATCTCTCATTATGTTGCTGAAGAAAGCAGTAACATCTTCTCCCTACCCTTTTCTTAAAGATAAACAAGCTCTGTTCTTTTAGGATCTCTTCTAATGTCATATGTTCAAACTCGCTCAAGCTTATGAATGTCTTTCTTGCATTAGGAGCACTAACCTGGACAGATTCTCCTTTTGGCCCTCCTTAAAGATGAACATTACATTTGGACTTTTCCCATCCTCAACAATTCCCCTGGCTCAAAGACGATAAAAAGAGGCTTCATAATGGCATCTACCATCTTTCTCGGCATCCTCGGATACACCCATCTGACACGAATTGGTTATATTTCTTTCCTACAGTCCTGGGATGCCTGAGAACAAAGCTTAGCAGTAAAAATTGAGCCAAAAACAAAACAAAAGAAAAAAGCCATTAGAGTACCTCATTTTTTATTTTTATTTTAAATCCTTTGTCCATGGGTATTCTACCCTATGGACAGCTGCCCACATTCTCTTCAGTCTTTCTTTGGCTGACAATGTACTTACAGAAACTCTTTCTGCCCTTCACAGCCCTTTCTGCTATGAATTACAGCTGAATGTTGCTTTCCTGACAAGGCACAGGCAATGCCTCTGTATTTATCCCAGGTAGACTCTCCTTTTTTTACATCTTCTGTGTATTTTATTTTTACTTTTTGAGCTAGTCAGGAGTTCCCAGTTTATGCATGTTGATCTTCTGCAACACTTACTTGACTTCGTTGTTCTTATGATCTGAGGAAATTGTTCATGAAGATCAACCACCTCTCCTCGGCCCCTTTGCTCTCTAGGGGCAGTCCCTCATTTGATCTCGCCAAATATACTCCTGAACAAGCTCAAATCAACAGATTTTGCTGCTGGTCGTCCCATGAATAGCATTCTAGGATTTGTCTTTTTCCCGTCTCTCAGTATTTTAACTCCGCTAGCAGTCAAGGTTTCCCTCAATTCTTATCGATCACGTGTAAAGAAATTGCCATTCACACAGTTCTGATATGTCCTGCATATATTGCCCTTAACCAGAGGGCTCTTTCAGCAGATGCCACACTGGCTGAAGTTCCTCAAGGAACACAGGGGCTACAAACCTACAAGGGCTTGCAATTGTCCGTCTAAGTCCGTCTCCAAAGAAAGATTTGCAAACTTTCCGTTTTTTAATCAGACAATCTGTAACAGATACTTACCACAATGTTACCTGTGTTGGTCTATGTTGATCATGTGTTCTTGACTGGCTCATCACCTGTCCCAAGGCAAAGCTCTTTGCAATCCAGCTGTTCCTTTACTCCTTTTTCATTCAGCAGACCTTACCTTCCTTGCATGGCTTTTCTAAAGAGTTCATCCATTGTAGCAGTCCAATTCATTCGAACTCAGTGCAGACTTTAAAACAAACAATAGTACAAAATGTTACCTGCTCTATATTCTTACACAGCGCTTGATGGAGTCAGAGTCTAAACACCTGTGCCAGATTTCTTCTGCCATAGTATCTTATTAAAGCAGCCATACACTGTGTCTAATATGATAACAAAGCTAGGGAAAGAAAGAAAGAAAATCAATATAGTCAATCTAGTAATCAAGAACTTCATTGTTCCATATGACACAATAAGATATTGCAAGCTAGGGTTATATAGTAAACAAAATAGAGAAGGACTCATTTTAAACTGCTATGTCATGACATGGCTTGTTTTAAAACTCTCTTTCCTTGATAAAACAGGTAGTAATGCTGCCAAATTGGAATGGTTTCTGCTTCATGTTGGCTGAAAGACTTCTAGTTTTTGTAGATAAAATACATTCCACAGAGCTTTCTAAAAATTATAGGCTATACACAATCACGCCTAACGATTCTTATCATGTCCTTGTTATGCTTATCTTCCTAGTACAGATTTAGTTGCAAAGATTTCATTGGAATATATATTAGGCATGTTTTTCTCAATATAGGCATTTGTTCCAATCTGCTGTCGGGGGAGGTTTCGATACAACCCCAAGAGTGAGACTAAGACACAAACTGGGTCAAAGGCCATACAACCTTGTAAGCTTTATTCTCATAAGCGTGATAGGATAGAGAGAAGAAGACGAGAAAAAAAAGAAAGAAAAGCAAGCAATCAGGAGAGATACAGCAAGATTATAGTTACCTCCACCACCAGTCCAGCTAAGTGTTGTTGGCTCTGCTTCGGTGCAGGTGTCTCGGTGCCTTGGTGCAGGTGATGATCCACCTCCACCTCTATGCAGGTGAGGTTCCACACACACCTTGGTGCAGGTGATGTTCAGGGAAAGAAGCCATGCACCCTGGAAGAAGCCGCACACCAGCGGGGGAATATGCAGTCCTTTTATGTCCCAGCTCTTGAAGAGTCCGCCCACATTCTGCATGCTATGATGGTCCTCTTCACCCAACTCGACTGCACAGGCCACTCTGTAGGCACTGCCAAGCATTGTTTTGGTCTTGTGCTGGTCTCACAATCTTCCTAGAGACATAATGTCGAGGCCAAGTATTAGATAAAACACCTCGAGCTGATATCACAGCCTTCCCAGAGCCAAGGCCGAAAAGTTGTAAATTGTCTGGAGATAAGACACTTCGAGCTGATGGATGGAATGCCTAGGTCAAGAAGTCCTAAATGGTAAGGCAACAATGTTGAGACAAACACAATCCACAACAGTCTCTTACAGCATGCAGCAGATAAATATCATGAGAAAAATGTAGAAAAAGTTTCATTTCAGACTAGTCATGTAGTAGCTTTTAAAATTCAAAAAGATAGATATATCTTAGATATTTAAAATTGCAAGCTATGAAGTTTTAAGAGATAAATATACCTGTGTGTTTTTCATAAATTTTCAGATTTTTTTGACATACGAACTCACTAGAAACTTTTTCTTCTAGTCTACTACTTAAGCAAAATTTCATATCCAAAAAATAGAATATGATTTGCAAAATACTTCAAATATCCACATTGTTTAATGTAAAACATTATGTTTTTCAGGAGAAAAATCCACACGGGTAGGTGTGGTAGGTGCTGAAAACTTACTTATTTTAGGTAGCGACTTACCTTATATAGCAGATACATAGTAGTTATATATAGTCATGTAATATGAAAATTTCAACTTAAAGATTTACAGAACAATACTTTTTTTCAAATGACATATCAAGTGCTGGATTACTACATACAGTAAAATCTGCAAAACATTGCTTTAGGTTTGCAAGCACCTGAGCACATTCACTGTAAAAATGGGTCCACTTCATGAGTTTAAACATAGAAACAAACAAATGCATGTGTCTCTTCAAAAAATGAAGAGAACTGTACATCTGTTCATAGACTGTACTACTCTTATGCCTTAGCACTTTTTATCTATTATCTATTATCTTTTATCAATTTATCTATTGTGGTTATTCACTTTGAGGTGAATTCTCTGATGCAGTTTGGCTCCATATGCCACTCAAAGCAGTCATGTTCCTTTTTATTTCCTTGCAACATCCCCATTAGGGAAAATGATGATAAACAAGATGTTCACTAAAGGAAAAGAGAAGTGCTTAGGTGCCTCATTCCAAACCTGTACCCTTCAAGCAAATAAATAGATACAGAGACAAATAAAAGTGAGTAGCTTCTAAAACCTTAAGGCATATAGAATTCCCTGGATATCTTCCTCTATTAAATGAAATTTTACAAAGTGCCTGCAGCTGAATTTTTGATTATGCACATGACAGTCATAGTCAATAAGCCCTATAAAACTAAGTGGGATAGCATCCAAATGTCCTGAAGGAATCAGTCTGAGAAATAGCCCATCCCAGACCTTATGTAACCCAAACTGGAAAAATTAAAAGATAATATCTCAGCTGCTTTCATGATTATAGAAACAAATAGAAAGGCTGGTCTATAATATCTAGAGATTAGAATGCTTGGAGAATTTATTCAAGAAATAAGAGGTGTAGGTCCAAGTCTGCTTTTAATAAAGTGAGGTTCAAAGCCCTACCTCCTGTTTCCAGGAAACTTCTACTATTAATCATCCTATTTTGGAAGGGTTGTGTCAAACATCTCTCTCTTCGCAGAATATCAATTACAGATGCTTACTGAAGTATTTAGAGTTCTTTTCTGAGAGAAAAGCCCTAAAGATCAAGCTAGCCTGCTTTAAACTGGCTGTGTCTTTTCAAAAATCTAATCCAAAAATTGTATCCACATAGTAGTCTGAGCATATGTTCAAGCAACTACTCCAGTTCACTTTTGATTTCTGTCTATTTTATGAGGATGACATTTAAGATTTTTGCTTATTTCAGTAGATGCCCTAGCCTTTGACTTACTTTACTATGGATCTTCCATTTTCAGTTCTGCAGCCGACTTTTCACTAGCATCTCTTTGATTTTTCACCTAAGTTATTGTGTTAGTGTTTTTCAAGATATGTTTCTACCTTGTTGTTCTTATGTTTTTGTTCTTGTGTGCTTGGTCTCATGGCCCTGCACATGCAAAACTTGATATTAACTTTATGGTGTGTTCTCCCAGGAAGCAATTGCCATTGACGTAGGAGTGTGAATCAGATCTTCTTTTCCCATTTGTGTGCTTCTTGCTTGCTATTTTTGGTTTATATTAGGGTTTATATTAAAAGATAAATTAAAAAGAAAGATTATCACATGCAACACCTGCCCCCAATCAAAGTATGCTCCAATTTATACAGGATTTTTTTGTTTGTTTGTTTGGTTGGTTGGTTTCTTAATCTTTACATTCTACTCAAAAAGTTGGGAAGCTTATTTAATTTAATCTCCCCATCCTTGACACATCCTCTGCTCTGTTTAGATTTCAGAAAAATGCTTGCCATTTGGAATAGGAAAGAAAGAAAAAGCTTCTTGTGAGAATGGAGAAGACTCTAACCAAGCAGCAGCCTGTTACATTCATAGAAGTGGAAGCACATCAAGCAGGATGCAATTAATATTAGCCTGCTTTGAACTGAAACATTAACACACTGATATATATAGCTAGTAAACAATGCAGAAGCATTTCTTTTCCCAGTTACCCATTAAAGCTGTACTGTGCTCACTGGGAAAATGTCTTAGGCTAACTGTGCATAACTAGCTTGTTGTCAAATGCTATGAAACTTGATACATGAACAGGAGTTAAGCTGACTGTCCAAACCCAAATATCTTATAAGAGGAGATATTCCCATGCTAGGATGTAGCTGGATTAATCCTAAACCAATTTCTATGTCTTTGTTTCTCCCTCCTTGTCTCACTGTCTTTTTAGTATGCTAGTTTGGTGATTTTGCTTAGAAGAGTGAAACAACTTTTTATTTACTTTTTGTTCTGTTCCCTTTCTACTGGTTGGTACAAATTAGCCTTTTTAGCATTTAAATAAAAATAATTTAGCACATTATCATTTTGGCACATACTCTTAATATTTCACCAGAAATATAGCTACTTTACACTATAAAACAAACAAAAAATCTCCAATGAAGTCAGTCCCATGAAACTTCATATAAATCAAATCAGTTCAAAAGGAAAGTAATTGAAAGCTTTCAACTTAAAATGATTAAATAGCTGTAGGCCTGTAATTCATAGAGAAAAACAAAACTAGGAAAACAATATTTTTTTTTACATATTCAGAGTCTAGACTGACTTTTATTTTCTATTACAATCTGTCACTGAGTTTTTCTCACTTTAAAAAAATAGAAATTATCTTTACATTAATATAAAAAAAATCTTCATTTGCTTAAAGCAATTATTTTTCCTAGTACAAGATGAAAGAAATATATCCATGTTGTAACTTTTATTCTAAAATAATTTAATGGACCACACTGTTAACCTTATCCTTTCATGAGTGCCAGGCATGAAGTCTTTTCAACTACTGAGGACTGTATCTTCTGTAAAGCTTCTCAATATTTGAAGTTCACTGTTTAATAGGTAGTCTTACACACATTTTTTGCTTAACCACAAGATGTGAATGAAAAGTCATTTGTTACAGAAAACCAATCTCAAGAGTTACAGTTCTTACAGGTAATTGGAATCCAGATGCATCTTTAATTTTATTTGAAATATTTTTCCAAATATCTTCTATCTATTATTTCATAACAAATGACTTTTTGTTATTTGATCATGTTTCAGATTAGCTGGTATAAATAAATGCAAAAGATACTTGGTCTTGATGGTATAATGAAAATTGAAAAGGTACTATGCATGAGGGGGTGATGCTGTTTCATAGAGATCTGGGAATATACAAAGAATACTATTGCTTTATTCAGAAATTTAGATATTCAAATCTCTTCTTGACTTTGACAACATTTAAATTCACACAACCCACAGTTCCTTAGATACCTACAGTTCTGTTTGTGGATTTTTTAATGCCATCTAAAGCAAGACTGCCAAGCTCTAGGAGCCTATTCCGTACCTAGGATCCAGTGAAACTTACAGAACAGCTCCTCTGTTTACTTCACTGACATTAAGAATGAGTCTAGCTCACAGAAATTGCTCAATTTTCAGGAACTTCTCAGGTAATGACACGGGAGAACCAATTGTGGACTCAAACTTATTCTTTGCATCAAGGAAGACAAACTCACATTTTTAAGACTTGCAGTCAGTCTATGCAACTTCAGGAACTCTTTCCTTTGACTTCTTTTGTAATCAATGTAGAAATACTAGAACATCTAGAAGGGCATTTTCATGACTGATCTTCACTGACTATGAACAAAGCTTTTTAGTCTTTTAACTTAAGCACCATTGACAGTCAAGTGTGCTTAAAGAATGCAGATCTTCCTGATCTCCCCACCTGCTACGGTGTCTCCATCCCCCCTTCAAAGGCCATTCTACTTTGCATAAAATAGTAGTGGAATAATTATTGTATGAAAATACAATTATTAAAAATAATAAATGGATTAGGTTTCTTTCTTTGTTGTTTTGCAGAAAGCTAGACTTCAGTTCTATTACAATGTCTTTGTTGCAATTTTTTTTTTTAATGTATGAAGAAAAGTTTTGCATTCAACTTCTTCGTGGGATTGACAATGATTTGTAGCAATTACTTTTTTCTTTTTTTTCCCTCAGAGTTAGTTTCAGGTAAGTGTTTTTGGTTTTCTTTTCATTTGACACACATTCATATTTCTCAATAACATGAAAACAAATGTGATAAGAAAAGCTATCTTGAATTATTTTGGTTCTGATATAATTAGAGGCGATACTACTATTATTTTTTGTATTCAATTTTAATCAATGCGTTTGAAGTGCATTTTGGAATTTTTGGGGGTCTCAGTGCTTCCAGGAAGTTATATTTTGGCCAATGTGTGAAGTAAATAAATGAATAAATAAACCCAGAACAACTACTTTGGGCAAAAAAATAGATTCTAATACATTTTTGTCAACATCTGCCTGAAGATCCTAGCTGGTGCATCATAGACAGTGTCTGGTCAGCCCTAAAAAATTACCAGAGGGTCAAAACAGGAAGAAAACTAGATTAAGAGGTCTTTCCTTGAAAGATATTTATATAGGAAAGACAGCAACATGGTCTTGGGAAAAAACAGGCCATGACTCATAATATTTCAAAAGCACAGTTATTCATTTGTTATGATTGGGTAAAAAATATCTTCTGAGTACCTTTGCATGAGAAATCCGGACTACTGGTTCCTAGTGCAAAGAGATCTTCCCTTGTTGGGCAGGGCATACTGTTATTCAAAAGAAAAGAGAGCTTACATATAGTTGTGCCTGAAAACAACTTTTTTATATAATTTAAAAGGAAAATTAACCAAAATTTTCTCGTGTTGCTACTATAGTGTAAATGCTTTTCAAATCATATTGCATTATCTTGTAAATGTCTGTAATTTCCACAATCTTTTGCTGTAGAAAATAACATACAACAGTTTTCCAGATAACCTTTTGCAGAGACAGTATTCCTTTTTTTTTTTTTTAGTTAATCCTTTATTTTCTTACATAGCCAGAACAATCCGTCTTTAAGCAGAAAGAAAGAATACCACATGAGAAAAGTGAATAAAAGAATCATACAATATATTTTCAAGTATATTTATTCAGATCAAGACCGAAGTTATTGCTTTTCCTTTTCAGAAAGCTCTGTATCAAGAAACTATAAGACAGAGGGGTTTAAATGAAAATTTTTGGTATTATGACGAGGGTTTTAACCATACAAATCACATAAAACTTAATGGGATTCAGGAGCAAGCTAAATCTCTATGCATCCTGCAGAAAGCATGCCCTGAAGGATCAAATGTAAGATAATAATAAAAAAGGGCTTGAAAGGCTTAAAAACAAGAGAAAAAACACTCAGACTAAAGTCCAGCAGTAGTAAAACATTAATACTTTTTCCTGAAGAATTATGGATTTATCTGAAATGAGTTGTTAAATTTAAGGATAAATCATCTTTTTTTTTTTTTTTTTTTTAGTTAGAATGAATTAGTACCTTTCTCTACTTCCCTTTGCTTTTTGGTTTGTTTATTTTTCTCTTTATTGATAGAAATATCATGATAGGCTCTCATAAACTAATCAGAATCTCATGATCATGAACATCAAGACTTTAAAAATGAAGAATTTGTACTCAAAGCTCAAATTCTTTGTGGAAAAAAAAAAGTGCAGCTTTTCCCACTGGACAGAGAATGGTTAAGAATTCAATGTTACACAATTGCTAAAGTTCATTGTATATGCATTTAATGGTGCTATTGTTTGAATGGAAACAGATTTATTTTGGTAGCAGCAATGGTTAAGTTTCCATTACAGTGCACAGGGAATTACTGTCATTCCCGATTATGTTGATCAAAATTTCTCAGATGTTCTGCATATAATTCTGACTCACAGTCTGCACAATCCTTTTTGAAGTACTTTCTAAAACTTAAATCATTTGGTCTGTATTCTTTTTCTTTTTTTTTTTTTTTTTTTGTCTTTTATCTGAAAAATGAGTGACTGTTTGCATACAGAGATGTCTTTTCTTTCTGTGTGTGCACATAACTCCCACTGACATTAAGAGGAGTTAAGCATAAATGTTGAAAAAAGGATAGATCTGTTAGGAGTTTGAAGATGTGAATTGCTGCCTCCAAGCCCTTTTTTTCTCTTTGGCTTCTTTTGATAACTCACTGTCAATTGCACTGATCAATTAAGTCAAATCTTTATAGACCTTGTACTTTCAGCAGATATATACTTTCACAGCCCAACTGTCCTTGGTATATAATAATCCCAAGTTGCTTTCATTTTCTGTTTGAAAAAGACATGTGTCTTTTTACAATCAAATACATACCAGCTTGTTTGACATAATACAGTGTATTTCCTCTGCAACCTGGTGAAACCTAATCCACTCCCTGTGAATTATATATACTTTATTGGAGTTTGATGAGAGGTTTCCATTCTTAATAAATTGCACACTTTATTGTCCTATTAAGACTTTTACTTGTGGTAATTGCCCTGAACAGTTGATGGCTATATGTAGTCCTTATTATTACAGTAACCAAAAGAGGATTGATGGCAAAGTAACTAAGACATATTCTCAAGGTATGAATCTGATCCTCACTAAGCTCTTACATGAAAGATGAGCTTTACTAATGAAGTTAGGAAGTGGATGCCTTGATCATTTGACAGAGGGTACATAACAATACTTTTAACATCCGTCTCATTGCTCTTTATATATTCATGACAAAATAAGCTAGTATGTCTTCCATATGCTAGCTATACAGACTAGAAAACTCAAAGCAAATCTGCTTTCTGAAACAGATGAATAAGATAACAGATTCTTTTCTGCAAGAGCACATAGTCTAGAAATATAAGAGGAAAAATGGCAATAGAAATATTGTCCAACAATATCACTCTCTAATGAGCTGGTATACCGTGCCCGTTAGGAATGCTGAAGGCCTCTGCTTATATTTTCTATTTATTATTTCTATTTTTTTCATTTAAATAATGTGAGCTAGTTCCATGAACTTCCATGTGTAAGCATGAACTTCTGAACTTCCATGTGTAAGCAAAGAATCAGCTGCTATTTGTGTATTGGTCTACCGTATATGCAGGTAAACAAAAATGGCTGGCAAAATAAGAATTCTTCCTTGTTATTTGTTTATTTTTATTTTTGGCTTATGCAGAGTTCACAGTAAACAACCTTAAAGAAAAATGATAACTTTTTCATTTCATTATTTCATTGACAAGGAACTGATAATGGAACTCTACAGTAAGGGATATACCGTTTCATAGATTTTGCTTGCCCTCTTAGAAAAAAACAATCCACATAATTTACAGATCTGATTTCTTTTGTCATTTATCCAAGGATGGGGTGAAATGCAACAGTTTCTCAGGGATGGCATCCCTTTTCTTTGCTACTCATTGAGGCACTTCATTCTTGTCCACTTCCATATGCCCTAGAAAATCATTCAGACAGAAGTGTCTGATTTTTACTTAATTTTATTTTCTGATGGTTCCATGATCATATAAACATCCAGAATAAGCTGAAAAGTAAACTTTTTATGAGTATATAGTAGCTTGGTGAAGGTGAAGATAATCACTTTGAATCTAAATAGTTTCTATGATATGTAGTTAAGACTCTAATAAAGTAGTTATCATTGCCATGATATTCTGGTCTTTTTATTGTCTGCAGGGCATTTGCTGAGTTTCCCCTGGGTTTAACTGGAGTTCTAATGTATGTCTCCACTTTTACAGACTATTCAGCAACAAAGAGGCATTTTTGTCATAAGTATATGGCTATCAAAGAGCATAACTACAGAATACAAAACATAAACAAGAAAGCCTGAATTATATACAGTCATTGCAGCAGAATAATTTACCCTGGATTTGTTCCAGTGTGACAATTAAGTCAGTATGATGAAAAGTATCACTAATACACTTCCTTTTCATATATCCCCATAAGAAGCCAGACCAGCAAAAATAAAAAAAAAATGAATAAACATTCAGACAGTCCTATTGCTTCATCTCACTGAAATGAATATGAGATTGACTCCACTAATTTCCCTGTTTAAGCAACAAAATACACTTGATGAGAGCACATGGCAAGAAAGTGTAGTCTTGGTGTAACATAATTGCTGCTCCAGCTCACACAAGAAAAATTGTACAATGTAGACGGTATAAAGCCAAGTCTTTCTAAAATTTTCTATGGTATATATTTCTTTTATTATGATCACAGTCATCTTTTATGCCTCCTTTTGCCTACTCTTTTTGTCTCTCTTCATGGTGGTAACTCATGAGATATTTAGCTAGAAACTAAAACAGTTAAAAATATTGAAATGCCTTCAAGAAGAAGCTAGAATTTTACTGAAATATTTATATTGAGAGGAGGCTGATGTAACTTTGAATGGTGTAAAAAAAAAAAAAATATTATTTATTTATCCTGGGATACAGAATGCATTATCTTCTTTTCAAAAGAAAGATTGCTTATTACATTTAAAAAGATATTTTTTATTTGTATTGTTATCTCAAAACAGTGTCTCTTTAACAATGGAAAGCTTTCTTTCTTTTATTTTTTTTTTCTGTACTATACACTTCTTTGAGAATTACTTAAGAGATTGTCATGAACACATCTTACCTTAGAACAATTTAGGTCTCATTCAGTCCTCATCTAGGACTAGGACTAGGGTAATGAATTTTTAACTAAATTTTAACCTATGAAAAGGGAAAAAAATGAT
>VZSV01000238.1:600199-612660 GCA_013398735.1 Nothocercus julius | reverse complement strand
ATATATATTATCCATAGACAGTAAAGGACATTCATTTCAAAAAACACCCCGCTGGCCGCCGTTCTTAAGTCATTTTGATTTCCATCCAAAGATCAGCGCTTCACAGATATATTGTTCATCAGTTCTTTCTTTCTTCTCTGCTCCTTAGTCCTTTGCCCAAATCTTGCCAAGCAGGAATTTTTTCTGAAAAGAGTAGAGTAAGGATCTTCATGACTGATCTTCATTAGAAACAAAGACATCTGCATCCTTCATAATATCTATATCTATCAACGGAATCAACGGAAGTAACAATTTAGGCTACCATCAAAAAAAAAAAAAAAATAGATATGGCAATGCTCAGATTTGCATTCAGACTTGTACTCAGGTCCTTTATTAGTGTGGCCAGTAAAATAAATGAACTACCTTCAGAGTACTACCCAGCCCACATCCTATCCTGTGTCAGGAGAGCCCTCAGATTAGGGTTAAAATCATTGTTTTTCTTGACAGTTTTTGTTTGGTACTATGAAGCTTTCATGTTTTTCTGCATAGTCTGTCAGGAACAGAAACATTATGCACAGGCTCACCTTTATTCTATTACATGTGCTTTTCTCCTGGGAAATAAGAGGAATTAAGTTTAATCTCTGCTTGGAGGAGGAAAGTATTGAAAATGGAAACTAAATTAGTTTCACCATGTTTGAGATACGTAAAATGCAGACCTGTATACCTGAGCTAAGCTAGATCCTCTTATATTTTCTGTAGTTTTCTACATGTGGCCAAATTTCAGATCTCTCACTTCTGTTCACATATTATATACAAGGTGATTAAGTCCTCTTTCTCATTTTTTGTCTCAGTTACGATTTTGAATTGAAGCCTTTGAAGCTGCTATGCTCTATGCCACATTCAATGTCATTCGTATCAACCAGGGTTTGTTAGATCCCCTGCTAGGGAGGCCAATGTTGGCCGTCCATAATCTTCTACAGACAAAACCAAAGAATTCCAGGGAAGTGATTCATCTCATTTTAAATAACTGAGGTGATTGAGCTCCAGTGAGCGCATGCTTAAATCTACTTAAATGTGGATATTTATTTATGAACTAGATGTTTAAGCTCCCATTAGATCAGTTGACTTCCATTCAAAATATTGGTGGAATGTAGAGAATTTTATGACTGACCAAATTCAGGTAGGGGAGATTAAAAGCTTTCTGGACATCATTAGTTGCCTTGACAAGATGTCTGCAGTGTGAACTGGCAGACAGTTATGTGCACACACTGATAAACATGCAATTAAATCTAAGCACATACAATCAGGAATCCCTCACAAACTCTTACCTGTAAGAGTGGATCCATCCCAGAAAGCAAGAAATTAAGGAAAGGTGGCAGGAGGACCGTGGGAATGAAAAAGGGGCTCTTGATTAAACTCAGCTATAAGAAGAATGAATACAAGAGATGGGTTAAGTGGCAAGTGACTCTGGAGAATTATAGAGGCATTGTTTGAGCAAAACAACAATGATGGCTTCTTTTATAAGTACATAAGCAGGAAGAGGAAGTCTAGGGAATATGTGGACCCACTGATAAATGGGTCAGGACCCCAGGTAACAAAGGAGACCTAAAAGCATTCTCAGTACTGACTGCCTTCTTTGCTTCAGTCTCTACTGTTAAGATTAGCCTTCAGGAATCCTAAGCCACTGAAAGCAGAGCGAAAGTCCAGGGCAAATACTTCTCTTCCATGGAGGAGAATCAGATTAGGGAATATTTTAACAGACTGCACATACGCAAGTCCATTGGCCATGATGGAATTTTGTCTATAAGTGATGAGGGAGCTAGCCAATGGCATTGCAATCATTCTTGATTGTCTTTGAAAAGACACGGCTATCAGGAAAGGACTGAAAGAAAGAAAATATCATTCTCACCTTCAAGAAGAGCAAGACCGAGTATCCAAGGAATTGCAGGTCAGGCAGCCTCACCTCAGAATCATTCCTGGGATGGAGTGACTAGTCCTGGATACTAATTTCACACATATGAAGGACAGAGAGGTGACAGGGAGTAGTCATCATGGATTTACAAAGGGTAAATCATGCTTAACCAACCTGATATCCTTTTATGACAAAGTACCTGGCTTGATAAATGAGCGGATAGCAATACATGTTATTCACCTCGATTTTTATAAGAGTTCTGACATTGTCTCCCTCACAGACAATCTACTATCCTCACAGACAAATTGATAAAATATGGAAGAGAATATAGACAACAAGGTGGAAAAATGGCTGAGTTGATGGGCTTAAAGGCCAGTCACTTGCAGAGAAGGCCATGAGGTCATGTTGGTTAAGAAACTGAACGTGAGCCAGCTGTGTGCCTTCATGGCAAAGAAGGCCCACAGCATCATGGACAGCATTAGGAATAGCATTGCCAACATGCAGGAATAGCATTTCCAATATGCCAACATTCTTCTGAATAGAATCCTTACTCTTCATTCAGTAATATATTTCATAGTTAAGAATAAATTAATTACACCTTTAACAAACAACACAGAGTTATTCATGAACAAGTAGAGAACACAAAATCTTAAAACATCGAATGCTACATTTCTTTTGCTTTCTGACTTGTATTAGCCAACGTGTTAAAGCTAATGCAGGATAATAAATTTGAATGACTGTATATTTGAATCCTTTTGATGTAAGCAAGCACTGTACATCAATGCATTGATCCAGTTAGGAATGTCCTGTTGGATGTAGAAGTTGGACTATAAATTGCCATAATCCTCAAAAAGGGAAAAGCAAAAGCAAAAAAAAAAAACAAACAAACAAACAAAAAAAAACGTAATTGGAAAGACATATCACTTTAAACATATATATATATTCTGAGCTTTGGTGCTTTGGTTTCTTCCATTCATTTTCCTGTTTAATGGAGTAAGCAGCAAATATTGCTGAGAGAATGACAGCAGGAAAACAGCACATATTTTAGCCATCTTGAATATTGAACTAGCAAGAAAAGGAGATCCACTTGCTATTAGGCTTATTAGGTATCTTTCCTTCCTTTTAGCCGTAGCAGTCCATAACATTGGACCAAGTGACCGGTGGAACAAAATTTCTTTATGACATAAAGAATTGCTCTGAGTATTGACTGACAGATTCAATTATTTTTTAGTACCTATGAATTAGTAGATATGACCTTTGGTTTCCTTGGGAAGTTAATTATGAAAATAACATATTCATTTGTGTTTTGTACTCTTATTTGTATTCAGTTCCACTGAGTTTTATGAAATCAATGGTTGTGCAGGTGTTTGAGCATCTGAACCTATCAGTAGCAGTGGAAAATATAATCCTAACATCATTTTGAGATGGTATCATATTTTTACTAAGATTTTTTTTTTTAATTAAAAAAAGAGTCTGTCTGCGTATCACTGTACTAAAAGTTTGACTTTAAATATCAGAATGTCATATGAGACTATTCTGTCATGGTATTGTATCTTACTAAGTAAAGCAGAAGAGAAGAAGCTATGGTTTTGATTTTCTACTGTAGTATACACAACATGTGTGATAATGGCATAAATACTTTAAGCAGTTGTACATGGAAAATATATCAGCATGACTCCTTCTGTAGTCATTCCACTGTACCTATTTATATGCAGAGATTCAATATTTCTTGTTGAATTTTTCCTTTGCTCTATCCCACCAACATATGTTTCTCTATTAAACTAAGTATTTTCAGACAAATGGAAAGTCCAAAACAGATTCAAAATGTTAGTAGGTCAGGCAACTTTATTTAGGTCTTTGTCTGTGGGAAGAAGGTACAAAATGAAATTGCTGAGTCACATCAATAGCAGCAATTTCCTACTAAGTACTCAAGTAGCTGCATTTGCATTACATTAAAATAAGAGTCATACTCAAGAAAGACGATTCAAAAGATGAATACATATTTTAACTGTTCACAATATTTTTTTCCCAAGTATGACAAGGTATATTGCAAACATAAAGTCCTGAACCATCAGTTTTGCTTTTAAATCACTGCATATTACATATTACATTTTGAACTTGATAACAGACATTATTAGGCAATGTTTTGTGTTAAAAAATTAGAAATCTTTCATAATTAACATCTCCAGCAGGTTATGATTCAGACCACCTAATCTTCTTCTGAGAAGCAGCTACTCTTTTTTTTTTTTTTTTTTTTTTTTCCTCTTTACTAGCAGAAAGGAACTAATCTACTTGACTTAGAGCTCTTTTTGGTATTAGATAGACAACTACATGCACACAAATGTACACACACAATCTAAAACATTAATATAGGCTAATTTAATGATCTCTCCATCTGAAATCAATGATCTTAACTGGATAATATTAATAAAGAAACTCAAAGCTAAAGTAATATTACTGCAAATATATCCCTTGAAAAGTGTGTAAGTGTGCTCATTCTGTTAAGATCAAGGAAAGGCAAAGGTAATCAGACTGCTGATGACAGTCTAGCCGGGGATAATAATCCTCATTTCATCAGATACATTTAAACAACTGTGTTTCACATTCCTCTAAAGGAGCTTTGCACATGTCACAGCACAAATTAGTGAAGTCTAAATTTCAGCTCAAGGCTCCGTGTATCGTTTCATAACATACACTTGCTAAATGTAGCCAAAAAGTAGGCTTTCACCAGGGACCCTGAAATTCCTCATTTACATAAGAATGGAAAGTTAATTGTGTTACAGATATTCTGGCTTCCCCAAGGAGTTCATTAAGCTTGCTGAATTTGCTGAGAATATAACTTAACTGTTATATTCTCAGGAAATCAGAGAAATTTAACTTCAAAGATATCACCAGTGGAAACAAGAGACTTTAATTGATATGCATTTGATCCAAACCTTTCTGGGGTGGGCTTGGAATACCTACTACACTCTAGTTCCTGCAATTATTTTCCAAGTATCAGCAGTCACTTGTGGCAACTGCTTCTTTCATCACCTCTCAATGAGTCATGAACTTGAAATTACCAAAAGGACCTGCTCAAGGCTGTATTACACACTGTTTTGCTAACATTCAACTCCAGCACTGAAAAACACTCAAAGACGGAAAGAAAATGAGAACAATAATGAAGAAAACATATTTATACTTAACAGAACAGATAAAGGGAGACAGCAACATGATAGTTTGCAGCTTCCAGGTAAGATACCATTTTTATAAGTGATCCATTTCTACCGTGGGTAAAAGCACAAGTTTAATTAAATAAATGAAAACTAAATAAAATTAAGTTAATTAATAGAAATTAATAGAAATTAAATATGTTAGGGTTAAATGCTGCCTAGACAAATAAGAATAGAACAGTATTTTACTTTCATTTATAATCATACATACATTTAAAGAGATGGTACTCAAATTCTAACTCAAATGTGATTATAAAACTTTAAATACACTAAAAGTTTGAAATGCACTGTAAATATACAGTACTTATTGATCATTCTGGTTATTTAACCAGCCACAGGCCAATTTTCACTTCTCTTCTTCCTGTTAGCTAGTTTTAGTATTTCCACTTTGACTCCTCCTCACAGAAATAGTTCAAAGTGGGTCATAGTAATCGTGTGTTAGAGAAACTGGAACTTCGGTTCTAGATTTGATTATAAGCAAACTAAAGATGTCATTCTACACATTTATAAAAGATTTAGCTTCTCCAAAAAAAGAAGAATGAAATAATCTTAAATATATGTGTGTGTATATATACAGCATAAATACTTACATACATACATCATGTTTCCAAATAAACTTTAAACATAATCATACAGTAAAACTGTCAAACAAACAAACAAAAAACCCAACAACTGTATAATATTAGGAGAACAAAACTTAAAATGATCACTCTTTCCAAGTTTTTCATATAATTTTTCTTATATTATCTATGATTATTTCTGTCTGCCAATAGAATAGAGAAGGTCATAAATCCTTTGACATAGATGTTATTTAAACTGTAATTTCAAATGTACACTAAATGGCAGTGGTATTTTTAGAGACTCTTTCCAGTTCCTTTGAATGTTTCTGTAAAAATATTTAATGTTTATAAACCTAACTTTAGCTATTTATTTGATGCAGTAGACTGAAGCACTTTCTGTGCTTGGCTTCACATATAACTTGTTTAATCAGAAATTGGTTTAGCAGTACAAGTCAGATCCCATAGGTCTATGATTAAGCATGTGTGTCCAGTCAAGAATAATTCAATACAATTCCATTTTTTCCACTGAAGAAGCAATATATTGTTAATAAAGAAATGTCAAGCTATGACATTAATGCATTGCTTATTGTTTTCTAGTCAAATTGAAAGTAAATTTGGCTAGTAATATAAACTATATCATCTCTTAAACAAGTTAATGTAAGCCCTTAATAGATAATATTTCACACACTGTATTGAAAATAGACACCATGTCTTACAACACTGCAGTTTCTCATCATCCCATGTAACAGAATAAAACAGTTCAATATAACAGAATTTATTGTTATACTACATTTCTCTACTAGGACTTTTTGTGAAAAATACTGTGGTACTAGTAAATGAGGTCTACCAAATACCTTTTAATATTTCAAGTACATTTGCCATTTTAATCTACAAGCACAAATGCTGGCAGCAGCAGTAGAAGAAAAAAAAAAGTAATATCTTTAATTTAGGAAGCAAGGAAAGGGATAGAAGGATAGTGAAAGAGGAATATTCAATACAATTCTGAAAAGGTCAGGAGGGAAATAAAGAGCACAACAGCAATAAATAACAGAGGTGAATTAAACTGCCTGCAATGCCAGTTGACCAGCATGCACCATATGAAGTGCTGGAGCAGAGCAAAATCTTATGAATTCTCATCGGTGGCTAACATGAGTAATCGCAATGATTGACATCCAATTAACAACTCTGAGAAAAAAGATCTATCATAAACCTTTGAGAAGGAAGATAAAAAATTGGTTACAGTATTGCCAGGCTACTAACCTTATAGATGTGATACAGTAGGAAGTACAGGGAAGTGACACCGTATATGAAGGATTATGTAAAGGGGAACACCAAAATTTTACAGAAAATTAAACTCTTCAGAATCTTTGCAATTCATAAATAAAAATGTAGAAACAAGTTTGTACTACTGACTCTCTCAGCAGGATGATGACTGTACTCAAGAAATGATAAGTGAGACTGGACAAGACAAAAAATTAGGACAGACAGAAACAGTAGACATTCCAGCCAGCCGCATAAAAGCTAAATTCATTTCTGAGCAGTCTGAGAAGTAGATGTAAAAGCTTTGCAGAAGACAAATGATTGTTTCTTGGAAACAGTCTTAGAACCCACAAGGAAAGCAGTAATTCTGAACTGGTTTTGCATTATGCCCAGCATTTAGTCCAGGAGGCAGGAACAGAAATGTAACAGCAAACACAATACAATTCAGCTTGAAATTGAAATAGAGAACCATAGACAAAAGAAATACAGATTTTTTTTTTTTTTAATTTAAAGAAAGGGAACTATATAAAAATGAGTCAATTAGTGAAAAAGTAAAAAACCAAGAAACTCAAAGGATAAATCACAAGTGTTCTACAAGAATTCGGAGCACTGTTTAAGTTGGTGTTTTAGAAAATCTGATAAAATTTCAAAGTAATTGAAACCAAAAGCAAACAGAAATCACTTGGGAATATAAGTTTTAACAGAAATGAGACTGACATTATTCAAAGTGTAAGAAACTCCTAGTAATCACTCCTGTAAAAGAATAAATCACTGAAATAATCCTGCTATTTGGAAAAATACTAATAAGACTTTTTTTGTTCATTCATGAATTTAGACTGAAAATATGGTATTCATCTCAAGATGAGATCAAAATACAAGAGCATGGCTACTCTTAAGACAGATATGGAATGTACTGAATACTTCCTGAACTTGTCTAAAATAGGCAGAAGTTATGGAGAACCATAACGTAGCTGATTCTATGATTCTTTATATTTCGCATAAGTTTATCTACTCAGCTATCAAAGACAGAGACATAAAGACATAGTGGCTATTTAGGTAGAAGAAGAGTCACCTTAACATCTTCCCCCCTTTGGACAGTTATACAGCAAAATCAAAGTGACAGATATTAATCTATACACTTTAAAATAGAAATAATAAAATATACAAACATTTCATGACTGGGAAATTGTGAGGCTCAATCAGATTGTCCTTATGCACTGTGGTTTTGTTTATATATTCGGGAAACTATTCAGAAGAAAGTAACTAACATTTCTTAAACAGTAAGTAACCAAAAACTAAATTTATTTCATAACAAAGAGTTTTTAAAATATATTCTTTTTCAAAATGGCTTTTCAATCAAATTTGAAAATTCCATATTGCCAGCCAAAGAAACTGAATATTTATTAAATTATACAGAAACACTGCAAATTATCCATGTTATTCTATCCATAATTATACTGTTTTTGCATCAGATTTAGCTTGAAAGAGTAGCTTAATATTTGAAAAATTTTTAAATACTCTATAGCTATTTTTTACTTGCCTGAGTGAATAGTTATTTGTGTAAAACTGCTGTTATACACATACAAAAATTCTATATAAAGAGCTCTCAATAGTATTACTCTATTTCTTTATTTGTCTGTGTATGGACATAGAATTAAAAGTTCTGCATGTGTGTATAGAACTGCATAATTACACAGCTTTATCTGGAAGGTAACAAAAACATTAGAAACGGTATATTTCTTCTAGCACAAAAGGTGAATGCCACTGAGTTATTGACAAAAAGGTTGAAAATAAATTCATAATTTATACTCTAAATCAACCTCCAAGGCCGCCTTTACCAGCAGTATTGATGAAGAATGGTGAAGAAGATAAAGAATTATTAAACGGTAGTAACTGTAAGTGAATCTTTTATTTCTGTGACTATATCCTTCATGGATTCATGTCTTTTATTATGTCATACATCTTGGTATTCTTTTGGTTAGATTCATTCATTGATTTTTTTTTTCGTATTAATGTGTTCGTGTGTAACAACTTGGTCTCTGAAGACATCTACTATTTTCAATTGGATTTCTCATATGCTTCTAAAGGCAAATACATTTCAGCTCTCTAACATTTCACAGATGTGTCCTTAAGGAATAATAACCTTCTTGTAATCTCTCCTCCTTTACACCCTGAGGAACAGACAGGTAAAACATCACTCAGCGAAAGTAACAGGTAACAACCAGTGCTTGTGTTAAACACTAAACTCTCAAATAAAATATACCTTTTATTTTGTGTTTGTACAGCTTCCAGGTCAGTAAAGTTCCTAATTTTTTAGTAGAAAAATAAAAGTCATTTTTATTATATGAATCAATAATAATAAATATGCGAAAAAACAGCCAGGTTAAGTATACTTTAAAATAAAGCTGTAGTAAATAAGTCCCACAAACATATTTTCTTAAAATAAATAAATAAATATATATATATATATATAAAAGTTGTCATTGTTCCCTAATTCCTAAAGATATGTTTGATTAGTACACAAAAACAATAAGCTAAGATAGGACAATTCTGTAAATAATGGCAGCTCAAATCTTCCGGCTCAGAAATATTAAATAAATGGCCTAAATGCAAATCTTCCCTTTCTAAATATGTCCTTGAAAATAAAACTTTTTCCTGATCTCACACTCCTGTCCAGAAATTTATCTATTTTGAATAAACTCACCAGAATAACTTCTTGGTATATCTATACTGACAAATGGGAGAAAGTCATGGAGCAAGTTCAAGCACTGTCTGCCTATGTTTAATGAATGTTTAATTGATTGAATTGCTGCATCCAGCTCTTTGCCAGGTATATCTTCTATAAAGAGGACTTTAAATATGAATTCAAGATGATCTGAGCTTTGGAGCTCCGCCCTGACTTTTATTTAATATCAGAAAAAGATATAACTTTCAGAACATCAGTTTTCAATTCACTTCCTACTGCGGCTGAATTCTTGCACCTCTTTGCCTTGTGCCATTTATGTCTGTGCTATAGCTGCGTGCCTGTCATGCACAACTGTTTTCTAGAAGCACATCTCAATTGACCATATTTAGCTACTTTTAAGGGAAAAATAGAAGACTGCATCATCAATCTGGGTAGATTTCGCTTGAATTAATCTATGGCAACCCAGACGAGTAAAGTAAGCATCAGCTCTCTTCCATACTGCACAGACTGGCTCAAACAAGACAGGAAAAATAAAAATTAAAAACCATTCAACTACGATGAGGTAAACAATAAGTGCACTGTTTGTCAGGGTTCATAACAAAGAATAGCAGAGAAGCCTTTATTTTTTGAATGTTGAGTTAAAAAAATCTTAGAAATGATTGTCTGAAATAGGGAAAACTGATGGAAGCTATAGAAAGCTGTGGAAACTTTATTCCTACTTCTTGGCATATATTACCCTTTCACTTGACTTATCACAGCACTACATATTAACTAGATCTGACATTTAACACTAAGAAATAGTCTGAAATTTTGGTTAGTTTATATTTTATAAATTTTATGTTATAGTTAAAAAAATAGCATGTGTAAGTTCAAAACTGTAATTGAATTCAAAAACATTCTAGTATGTTTGTGCAGAAACCCTCCAGTTTTATCAGAACTTGTGAGAATATAGTGTTGCCACTACTTTGAATGCAATAATTTAAAACTATGTGATATATAACTTACAAAAAAAATGAAACTAGAAAAATGAAACTAGTATCCCAGAGGCCAAATGAGAATGTCATCTAGGGATAAAAAAAAAAAAAAAAAAAAAAGAACAGATAGAACAGATATTCAGTAATCAGCATGAATGAAATATGATATTTTCAAGCCTTCCTCTCCTTAATTGAAAAGCAAATGAATGTAGTAGAAATGTGTGAGAAAAGCACTGTAGATAAAATGAAGTCAATTGACATGTAGAAGAGAAATATGATCTTCCAATCAACTCTTTAATTTATAACTGAAAATTAATTAATATACAGTACTATGAGCATCTGTGTAAACAACACTGATTAGTCATTCAGATAAAATGAATATAAATTTGTTATATCAAACAATATGAAAAACCCCAGAGTTCACATTTGTACTGAAAAAAATGAAGAAAGAATCTAAATAAAGATTTAATCAGAAAATGTCAGTCTTTTCAATGACTAATTATTTAATAAGATGACACATGCATAAGAAATTAGGTAATAGTTGAAAACTACAAAACATGAAATATCTGAAAATTACATAAACACTTCATGTTTGAGAGTGTTTTAATTAAATGAGTCAGTAGTGATGACACATCTATAAAAATTCTATATTGAAATAGAAATGTTAATATGTGAATTAGAGAAGCATTCTACTATCAAGAAGTTTGGGAAGTAAATATGAGAAAAATACCCTTCTATGTCTCACCATTAGAACGATTAATCCAAAGCTTAAATTTGGGGTTTTTGTGTGCACTTAGGAATAACGTAATTCATGCTAATGTTAATTAGATTGGATATATGTAACAATAATGTACTAAATTTAAAAAGGAGAGTCATACAATCATCACAGAATCATTAAGGTTGGAAGGGACCTCTAGAGATCATCTAGTCCAACCTCCCTGCACACGCAGGGTCACCTAGAGCATGTGGTTCAGGACTGCGTCCAAGCTGGTTTTGAAGATCTCCAGAGAAGGAGACTCCACAGCCTCCCTGGGCAGCCTCTTCCAGTGCTCTGTCACCCTCACTGTCAAGAAATTTTTCCTAAAGTTCCTGTGGAACTTTTGGTGTTTCAGTTTGTGGCCGTTTCCTCTAGTTCTATCAGTGGCCACCACTGAGAAGAGGCCGGCCCCATCCTCCTCACTGCCTCCCTTGAGGTATTTATAGACACTGATCAGGTCTCCTCTCAGCCTTCTCTTCTCCAGGCTGAACAGGCCCAGCTCTCTCAGCCTTTCCTCATAGGGCAGATGTTCCAGGGCCCTGATCATCCTCGTGGCCCTGCGCTGGTCTCTCTCCAGCAGCTCCACATCCCTCTTGTACTGGGGAGCCCAGAACTGGACACAATACTCCAGGTGTGGCCTCACCAGTGCTGAGTAGAGGGACAGGATCACCTCACTTGACCTGCTGGGAACATTCTTCTTAATGCACCCCAGGATCCTATCGGCCTTCTTGGCCACAAGGGCACACTGCTGCCTCATGGTCAACTTGTCATCCACCATGACGTCCATGTCTTTTTCTGCAGAGCTTCTCTCCAGAAGGTCAGTCCCCAGCCTGTACTGGTGACCGGGGTTATTTTTCCCCAAGTGCAGGACCTTGTACCTGCCCTTGTTGAACTTCATAAGATTTCTCCCTGCCCACTTGTCCAATCTGTCCAGGTCCCTGTGGATGTCAGCGCAGCCCTTTGGGGTATCAGCTACTCTTCCCAGTTTGGTATCATCAGCAGACTTGCTGAGGGAGCACTCCATCCCTTCATCCAGGTCATTGATGAATAAACTGAACAGGACTGGACTGCGGACTGACCCCTGGGGGACAACACTAACCACAGGCCTCCAACTAGACTCT
>VZSV01000238.1:569940-582969 GCA_013398735.1 Nothocercus julius | reverse complement strand
CTGGTTCTCCTTGTCTTCTTGTATACAACATGAATGATTTTATGGATGCCAGTGGAGTTATTCCATAGGAAAAAAAAAGAACTAAAAAAAAAAAAAAAAAATCCCAAATCTGGATGATACAGTTCAGATGGTTCACAGTAATGCTGGTAGATAGAATTTCTCTTCTTTTTTAATCCAGGCAGATAGCTATCAGAAAAGGCATAGCCAGCAAATCAACCATGCTTTTATTAAGTTGAACAAACTTACTTTTCCCTGCCCCAGTCATTTCATTTGAAACTTCTATCCTACCAGTTCGTTAATTCTTCTATGATCTCTCATAGTGTGGACAGAATTATAATGCTTAACTATGTTCAACAAACAGTCATAAAGACCATAAGTACTACCAAAGTATTGACTGATATTCCTATTACACTGACTCAGAAAATAAAGGATAAGAGTTTTTTTCCCAACTTTTGGTGCTTAGCTACCAAATAGTTCTAGCTTTTGGCATGATCAGTTATTAGGGAGTTAGTTGAAGTGATTTGTCTTAAATAGCTGTAAATTAAAACGGAAATAGGTTGATTATCCTAAACGCTATAAATAAAGTAGTCAGAAAGGGTGCACAAAACAAAAATGAAGCAAATATTGGAAATGCTTAGAATATATGAAAAAAAAAAAAAAAGTATTGGTAGATCGCTCTTCACTATTTGTGGGCCAGGTGTCCAGAAATTCATTTGTGAATGCACCAGAAAATATTACATAAGTATCAATAATATTTGTAATAATAGTGAAAGTATTTCACTTGGGAAACAGGAGACCCAGGTTATATGTCCTTGTCATCCTGAGAATTTGAACCCAAAGCTTTCTTGTTTTGAGAAAGTAGAAAGTGTTTTGACCATTATTTTAAGATATTCTGGGCAAAAATGTTCTTCACTTTCTTTTTCAAGAATTTAAGAAGGATAAAATGTTAAATGAAAAAGTTGGTAGGCCAGACAGCAGAGTACTAATAGTGGGGCCTCTGGGATTCTTTCAGATTCTTGGATTAGTCATGCTGAACTCAAAAGATCATCATGTGTCAAGTATAAGAATTTATTAGAGATTAGAGGTTATAGGAAAATTGAAAGTATAGTAAAGCTAGAAATAGAACTGGAAATACATATACACTTCAAAGCTCTATTGTTAAGCCACAGATGCAGACTATGCTGACCATGCTTGTCTTTTCCCTGTCTCTATGAGTCCACCACTATAGTTTTGCCAGGATTGTTCTCACCACACTAGAGCTGAACCAAGATGATTTGTGTTCTTCCTGGCAGTCACCATCAGGGCAGTTCCTACTGATGTTGTTGTCCAGTCCGTAAGCCAGCCGATGATGAGTGCAAGCCCACACAAAGGTATGTTATAACTAATCAAATAATGCCAGGCCAAGGTTACACAAAAGCTATATGGTTTCAGCCAATTACAGCATGCATATCAAGAGGTGACTCTGTGGGGAATGGCTCCACAACAGGGAGAAATTTGGGGTGTGGATCTGCAGTTTCACTTCCCCTTTGTCTGGACTTCTCAGTCATGGGGTCACTAGCTATTCCCCCGAGCTACAGCAACCCTACAGTGTGGTGGCACTGGCTGTGGTGCACCAGGAGTTCATTAACTCCTGGGGAGCACCCCAGATCAACCTCCTCCTCTATGGGCTGCACCATGCAGAGCCTCATGCTTCCCTATATCGGACCTACCACAGCCACAGCATGTGTGTTAGTAATACGACTCTGTAGCTCAATAGACAGGGAATTCAGTGGGAAAATTGATTAAAATGAATTCATTTGCATTATTTATTCCTATGTATGATCTGGGATTTGTCTACAGTTCTGAGAGCAATTATCTGTTCTGAATCCATATTGACAAAGGAAACTCATTACCATCAATAAAAGGGCTAAAAGATGATGCAAGCAAGCCCTATTCTCACTTTTTCTTATACCTGCACAAGTCCCCTTTGTACTCATTTTACTGTAGCAAATCTTGATGTAGGAGTCTTATTATTTGCTTGCAATGTATTAGAAACAAGCAATTGGGCTCCAATTTGTTGAATTTATGTCTCAGTTAAGTATTCCAAGTGAAATAGGTGCCCTTGTTCCTTTTGTCTTTCTCTTTCTGATCAAAGTGGAAAAATTTAAGGGAACCAGGTTTCATTCTGGAATTCTTTAAAGGCCTTAAATTCTTGTTCACATCACAGACACTAAAGAACAGGAAATTCTCTGGGGTTATTCTTACCATAAGGCAAAAAAAAAAAAAAAAAAAGTGTGTAGGCTGAGGAAACAGAATCTCACCTATCTCATTTCAGTATCTTGTTGAAGGTTATGAATTTCACAGAGTTGGAACCTTAAATTATAATAGCATAAAACATCATAACACTTAAGACTCTTCTTTAATATCAGCTCCAAAGCCTAAATCTTATTGACTTTTCATGAGAAGAGTTAGAACTTTGATTTCTTAGGATGGTTAGCTTAATGTTGCTTGTACAATCACACACACAGTGGATGTGAAACACACTATTGGATATGGGAAAGAACATTTTGTTGTGCAAGATTTATTAGGGGAAGCAAGTTTAGGAAATTAGTAATCTAGAAGGGAAAAAGCAATCTAGTAATCTAGC
This sequence comes from Nothocercus julius, assembly GCA_013398735.1. Classification (NCBI taxonomy): domain Eukaryota; kingdom Metazoa; phylum Chordata; class Aves; order Tinamiformes; family Tinamidae; genus Nothocercus; species Nothocercus julius. Next base: position 580,343 of record VZSV01000238.1, on the reverse strand, counting down.
AGGGAAAAAGTTGGGAAAGGGAAGGTTCAGGAAGAATGAGCATGGGGAAGTAGAAGCCTAAGTTCATGGAAAGGATTAGTCAAATGTAAGCAGGGCTGGCTGATATGTTAACCTGGCCGTGTTCTGATCATGATCAGTCTGTCTTTATAGGCTGATCTAACCTGTCCTTATATTAAATTCAATTTCTAAGTATTTTCTTGGCTGAGACTCTCTCTCTTGTATGTGGATGTGTGAGTATGGAGGCCTAAGCGCCAACAACAAGAGCGGGACCACAGATCTCAGCACCCTCGTGCCTGTGGTGCCAGCAACTGAAGCAAGTGAGAGCATACAAATCAGTGAGTGATCACTAAAAAATATCAACTGCAACTGCTGAACAAGTTTGTCAGACAGCAATGTTCATGTGTGTGACTGTGAGATCACAGTATATTTGTCTACCACAAGGAACAGAGAGTCCAGTCCAACTGGACCTCCATAGGGATCCACTGAGACTTCTCTGTGTGCATGTGTGTGTGTGTTTGCATGTGTGATCATCAGGGAGACAACATGGGACAGCATAAATCCAGATTCACCTACTGGATGGACGGTGTGTCTAAGCACAGTTGCTGAAGAAATACATAGAGCTTGTGTGTGTGTGTGTCATTGCAGGTAGGTGCATATAAGGGCGTCTGCATCAGCAGGTGGAGTAGGACTGTTGGCCCTGGGAGATAAGATGTCCTGGTGCCAGGAACTGGGGAGACCATGGATCCAGGGGCAGCTACTGGCTGGACTGGGGCTCTCAGCCCAACTGCTGGAGGGGCCCACATGGTACCTACATAGGCAGGAGTCCTACTGCTGGATCTTCTTCTGATCAGACAGAAAAGGGAACAGAATGAGACCGTTGACGCTGCTTGTATAAGTGCTGAATGTGTCTGTCCACAATGACCTGTGTGGACAACCATGCATACAAATATATACAGGTATTTGCATGCGTGCCTGCTGGGAATTCATGCTCATCCTCAGTGCAGCTTGGATCTGAGGACTCAAAGCTGTGGAAGACTCACCACTATGAGGCTACCAGGTTTCGCACTCCCTAATATAAAATACTTATTCAAGGACAGGAATTAACTTTGAATTTTTGATGAAAAAAAAAATAGCTGAAAAAAAGCTTCTATAAAGCTTCTTCTTAAAGGCAAAATATTTGTGTAATATGTGTGTGTATATATATGTGTATGTGCATGTGCATATGCATGCATATATACAATGTGTGTGTATAGATATATATATTTACCAAACATATATCAAGATATATATTTACCAAAAAAAAAAAAAATAAATCCCTCCATGTCTCCAAGGAATTGATCATAAACAACAAATTATACGGAAGGTAGGAAATAGCACACTGCTTCCTTTGCCTCTGTTCTTGGCACTCTGGCTTCTTGATTTTTAACATCCCTTTCAGTTCACTGCTCAGTCATATCCCTCTCAGAAATGTATGCTGCCATTCATAAAGGACTGAATTGGCAATTTGATCCATAAAAGCATCATGACAGGGACAGCAGAAGAAAATTAGTGGATGTGTCCATCATAAACTCTTTAAAGATTCTCCTGATATGTATCTCTGCAGATGTATCTGTAATCACTCAACTGCTTCATTAAGACACATTTGAAATCATATTACATTGGTAATTGGAGGAGAAGGAAGTTCAGATGAAGAATTTTAGGTTGATAGTTATTTTGCTTGTCTGGAGTAAATATCAGTCCCAAAGTTTTCCATTGCTTCAGTCAAAATGAGGACTAATCAAAATGATATTTATATCACTTATATATATGCATATATATTTATTATTGTTTTAAAACATGTTTGTACTATGCTGTTATTAGATATGATGTTGTGCAATGGATAAGACAGCAGGCTTTTTGGTATGCATCTCACTTCAGACACCTGTAGTATAAATAACAGCATCCAAACTAGTCATTCATTGCTCCTTTTGTCATTAATTGATGGATGATTCACTAAAGGCGTAATTTAGTGTCTTGTTTTCCTTAGTTAACTTTGTTAAGAAAAGTGTATCGTAAATTTTCAAGATTCCAGCTTCTTATTTTCTGCTTAGACAAAATCACAGTACAGGTGAAAGTGCTCCAGGATTCCTTGTTGCTACCTGGCTATTTTCTGACCCATTTAAATTACAGTTGCAGTTTGTGATATAGATGTCATTTAATATTTTAACTTTCCCCTTGTAATTAATTAAGTAGTGTAAGAGTAACGAAGTGCCAAATTGACTTGTGTCTGAAATTTTTTTGCTAAGCAAAGCAGCCACACCAAATCATTCAAATGATTAAGATATTTCAATAAGCATAGTTAGTTTAAAATTCATAGTGTGCTCACCCAGTTATTTATGCAGATGCACTTCTTTACCCATATTGTTCTAATAAGCAGTACACGTAAATTAGTAAAACCGTTTATATCATTTTATTTCTTTTACCTTTTCATGTTCTGATTTTCATTTGGGAAGCCATGTTTTCTTTTATGCAGTCTGTACTCTACTTTTCAACAAAGTAAATGAAAAGAAATAGTATTCTTACTACTTTCTTTTTTCTTTCTAGGGTACTAAGTTCATAGCATTTAAGGCATTAATAGAAAAATAAAAGTACGTTAATCAAAAATATTATTATAGAATGTCTGTGCCCCACCAAAAAGATTTTCCTCTCCTGTCTCGTTATTTACAACTCTGATTGATCAAGTAGGCAACGAGTACATAGCAGATAAGCATAGCCTATGATAATACTAGAGGAAGTAAAATAGCTAAAAAATATATATAAGATCTACATTCTTATATATTGTTTCAACATTACAAACTTCTTCCTGATTTTCAGGTCTTTATATCATGTTTTAAGGTTTATAAAAATTTAAAGATATGCATAACATCAAGTATTCCAATGTATTACTTCATTTTAATACCTTCATTACAATGGCTCACTGTGAGAAACTAAACTATTTAAAAATAATATAGCTTTTGCTAAAGACTTGATCTCATTTTTGTTATATATTAAAAAAGAAGAACAAAAAGACCTTCAATGTTGTTTACTTTTTTGATTTTTTTCTAAATACCCATCAGTTGTCTAAATACTCTTGATGGAAATAAGAATTTAAAATGGAAAAGAATGACCACCTATATTTCTCTCATTTTTTAAGCTTATAAAGTGTGATGGAGAATGCTATACAAAAATATTAAAAAGTCAGTGCTCATTATTCACAATATATTGTAAATTAAAATCCATAAATCTTTTGCACACAGCTGTTACAAGTATTTAAAAACACAGACCTGAAATGAAATGTGTGTCAGCATAATGACTGGTCTGAAGCAGAATGATCTTAAAAACACTCTCGGTGATTTTCATCCTGACACTTTACTGTGATTTATATTGAATATGTTAGGTCTTATTTCCATGAATCTGAACATAGATAAATAGTATGTCCTTGTGCTCTCCTTCAACAAATGGAACATTGCTGAGCCCAAAAAACTTCAAATGAATCATAAATTGAATCTCCATTAACAGACAGTGCTTGAATATTTGTATTCGATCCTTGTTCATGTCTGTCCAATCTAGTTCCCAGATCTCTTAATTTAGCCACTATTTGCCTGAAAAAGACCTTACTTCACAAAGCCTTCTTCATTCTTCGAAAAGCATAGTTACATATTTAGTATAAATCATGTGCCTAATAGCCACTGACTTTGTTGGAACCAAAATTTTCTCTTATATTCAAGCTGTTGGTTAAATACTTCAGTGAATCAAGAAAGATTCAAGAATCAAGAAGAATGATTAAATCATTCCTTGAATCAAGGTTCTTAAATAATATGATGATCCCTTGCAAAAGAGCATCCTGGTTTGTACGGTTCTTCTTATTCACTCTGCTGTTCTTTGTATCATTACTGCTATTACTAGACAAAACAATGAGAACATGAATGCTTCAGCAGCCAGCATGTTATTCCTCTATACAAGACTTCCCCTTTTTACAGAATTTGACATGGGTTTTCAGTTATACTATTTAAAAAGATGTCTTAATATATCTGCTGTTTCTTAAGCATTGAAATCCAGGAACTGGCTGCCTTCTGGTTAGACAAAAAGCAATTTATTCACTCAGTGTATGACTACAATCAGATCTACAATCAGATCTAGCATTGCTGAGGGGCATACAGAATTATTGCTTGAGAACTCAATTCTTCCTTGTCAAACAGGAGGTGTGGGGCACAACTGGGCAGAGCTCAGTATTTTTTTTTTTTTTCATTAGAAATTTCTTTTTTAACAGATATATTTATTCCCAAATATAATGCAGACATTCCCTATACATTACAATTTTTTTTCCGACATGGCACCAGAACAGGGTAGGAGGGGAATCTCATCTGAAGCTATAAGCTGAAATCTTCTCATCTGGAAATTGAAAGTACTTGTCAATACAAGGGTTAAGAAGCTATTCTATCAAATATTATTTTATTATCAAATTATTATTTTATCAATTATTATTATTAATTGTTATCATAGGTTGCATCTAAGTCTGCATATTCATATATATGCAAAATACTTTATATATATATATACACATACGCATATATATATAAAATTTTTCATTACCAAATGTCTGAATCGTTACCCCTGCTAGCCATTGTGAAAAAATGGGAGAACAAATGTGCTGAGAATACGTTTAGGTCACATCTCTATGCTAAGCTATAGCAGAATTGGCTCACACCTCCAATATTATCCACCCTATAATGATTGCACTTTTCCCGAACATACTGTTTTGGGGTGTTTCTTCCCTCCTACCTCTCTGTTAGGCCAGGTGTCTGTATCTTCTCCTGTCATAGTGATTTATGCCTTCATCATGTCCAGGTCAAATATATTGCATGTGAATGTTACAGCTCATAGCACACTTCAGCCACTGCAAATGCCAACATACACACTTGAATACTCTTCCACACATCCAGAAGTTCAGCCTTTAGGATGAAGTGAAAGTCCTTATCTTAATCTAGATATTTATGAAAGTATTATTCTATCTTACATTCTCATTACATCCTCATCTACCTCCTAATTTGAATTGTAACAGGACAGCTATGCTCTGAATGCAAATATTAAATATAGAATGTATTTGTTCAAAAGAATAACAACAAAATAAATATTGAAAATGTGGTTTAGTTGAAATATTTTTCCTCTTTTATATGTAAAATTATGGTACATCATATTTGTTCTAATATTATTTTTTTAAATCTAAAACAAAATATCTTCCTTAATATTCAGACGTTTTGATTGCTTTAAATATGTCAAATTCAAAATGTAAACAAAACTTAAAAAAAATCTTTTCCCTTTTAGTTTTTCATTTGTTTATTTTTTTCCTGTTTACCTTATGTGAATAAATACGTTGGTATACCTTTGAAGGCATTTTTTTAATTAGTTTTATTTTAGGATAAATCATATTGAATTATATATTTCCTTCATTTATCATTCATTTCTGTAAATCAGATTAAAAATGGTAGAAGAGAAAGAAAAAAAGTCATTTAAATATACACATTTACATTAAAATCACATGGAAATCATTTAAATTCACATATAGTATGTTGCTTTATCAATGTCTCATATATCTTTCTTCCCTCTCATACAAGAAAATCCCTGGAGTTTAAATTTCTCATCAACTCAGTTCCACAGTGTTAATGTTTCATTTATGTTCATCCTTTATCAGAGTCTAACTGACATATTAAGGCTGTACATTTCAAGTAGTTTCTGTGTCTTCTCTTGCCAGCTGGGAGATCACTTTCCCACAATTCTGTGCATATGCAAATACTCTTATACGCATAATTTATTTTCTCCAAGTATTATGGTATGTCATTGATTCAAGCCAGCTCCATCAAGTGAAATATTTTGGTATTTTGAAAGAACCCCCAAATCTCCAAATGCTTCTGGCCAACCCTGCATTGCTGTACAACAAGGAAAAATTTCTCCAGAACAATGTAGAGGTTAATCTATGCCCCAAAGTTTTAAATGTGATTACTTATATTTTGCTATGTATGACTGGTTATTACTAGTCATAAGACTAGCTAGGCTGTTTTTCAAATCCTGTTACTATTTTTCAGCATTTGCCTTTTTTAATGGTGAGTACATTATATACTCTGTGAAAACTTTTCCATTTCTGCCTTCAGAATGCACATATCATTGATTTATTTTGAGACGTTCTCCTGCTTTTTTTCCCATTNTTATGAGAAATTGCTTTTATTTACGGTTTGGAAAATTACATTATTGAAGTACTACTCGAAAAACAAGTGTTTTCAAAACACCAGCATAAAAATAAAGTCTAATCATCTTAGAAATTGTTAACATAACTCTCATATTATTTTTTCAGTTCAAAAAGAGATGGAGAACATGCACTTTCTTTTCACACCGTTGATGAAAGCCTGTTACTTTTCATGTGTCTGTGTAGGTGCATGCATTTGTAGAAGTCTACAAGAAGAGGGTGATGCAAGCTTTTTATGTATATTCACTGAATTTGGGTTGTATGATTATGAATGTTTTTATTAATAAATAATATGGCACTCCAGTTGGTCAAAGTTTATGCACTGAGCAGATAACACACCAGAAAAATTATATTTTTCTATACCTGAACCATTCTTGTCCTACAGATATATTTGAAAGCTAATTCAGAAAGAGATCTATTTTTATTTATTTATTTATCTATCCATTTATTTATTTATTGTATAATTTAACAAAAAAGGATAAGAAGTGGCAAATATTTGTTGGGAAGAATCACCCTTTTAAGTCCTTGATAAATCTAGCACTTAGTTCCAGTTTATAGATGTTACAACCAGCAATCTAACAAAAAATGCCATGAATCAATGCATTTCAATAACCATAATAATATTAGTTAATATCTTTCCAAGTACACTTTGGTCTGAATATGCTACAACTGAAGTATTTACATAAAAGCGACTTTTTTTTTTTTTTTTTAAATAAATAAATAAATCAAGAAGACACAAGTTAGAGGGTTATTTTTAAACAAGAATCTTATTTTTCATTTCCAGTATGCATAGTTTCCAAGAAGTCTAGAATGATTATCTCTTCTTCTGCTCCAAATAAAACTCAGCAGGTGATGAATTAATCCCACTAATGAGACAGAAATCACTGAAATGCAGATTCTGAGTCCACTAAAAAATCTCAGGTGAAAGGGAGGGATGAGTCTTTTTTTTGTGGTTGTTCCAAGAATTATTTACAGAACATCTACTACTTCTCTAACTTAATGACATCTGCTATAATTGTGTATTTCCTTACCAGGGTCATCAAATAAGGATTTAAGATATGTGTATAATAGGATTCTATCGTTAAGTCAAAACTACATTTAGATATATACTTGCTTGATCTGTCACAGACAATGTAGCTAACTTAAATGGAATTTTTGAGGACACACCTCCAAAAAAGTGAGACAAAGGTCTAAATCTTAATTTTAAAACTTTATGGTGATGTAATTTGAAAAGAATAGGTCTTTTGTACCCTATTACTTTATAGATTTTTTATTGTTAATAATAACAACATATGGATTGCATCTACTCCTGAATTCTTTTGAATATAACTGTATTTAGTATATTCTTGTTATGTTTGACAGGTAAATTGAAGAAGTTATGGAAAAGTCACAAAAAACTGAGCACTGAGAACTCACTGAAATTCAGAAACATGGAATATCTGTGATCCAGGCTAAATTTTATTTAAAGATTCATTTAAAGACTTTCTTTACAGTTCAAAAAAAAAGAACATAATTCATCTGTAATAAGAAAAAAAAAAAAGGTACATAATTCTTAAAGCTAAAAATGAGGATAAAATGTAGACTACCTGAATCTGTTAGATAAATCGTTTATATGCATTCCTATATGACACTGTTATCAAACATATTAAATTTCTATGATATCATTTTGCAAGTTAAACATGCAATGGTATACTGCCAGCTTTTTCTTATTGCTATTATTATTTGTGTTTCTGCAATATTAGGTCTAAAGGATTGCATTAACGATTTCCAAATGTCTGCTAGTTTTACATTGATGCAAGATTTCACTTTTTCATTTTTCTTTTTCTTTTTCATGTGTTCTCAGAAACAGAATCTTTTGCACATGCAGGTCTGCATCTGTACACTCTTGTTGCTTTTGTTGTTCCTTCCCAGTCTAGACTTTGCATTTGTACTTAATTGCATACTCCATCAATCAGGCATACTGACATCAGGCATACTTTGATTCCCTCCACATATTTCCAGTGAAGAATATGCTCTCATTTTGCTTCCCAATAGCCAACAAAAATAAAGAAAACATCTAGGCCCACGATTCTACCTTATATTGCTGTGGAAAATATCCTAATATCCTACCATCTTAGAGGAACAAGACTTCCAATTTTGGAGTTTCTTTTACCAAAACAATTCACTGGTGAAAATATTCACTGAGGATGTGTAGACCTCGATTCAATTTATTTCTCTTTCTGAAGAGATTCAAGCCAAAGTATAAATGAAAAGCAAAGCCAGGTGGTGAGGGGTCCTATTCTTACTCTCACTCTTCTAAGGTGTGCTGTTTCTCCAGAAGTCTTTTGTTTTGGGGCCGACAGAAAAATTGATTATCTGTAATTGTTAAAGTATTGAAAAGAAAGAGAAGAAGTCTGCCTTACTAAGCATTTCTTTTTTGTTATTCCATCATCTTACACTTACTTTTTTCTACCATCTTGTCTAAAATAATTTTACTTATTTGGTAAAAAGTAGAAAAGATTCAACATAGGCAGAGATGTCAGACACCCTTAAATTTTATATACTTGCAGTGAATTTTCATCACCAATGACCTGTTTTGCTCCAGAATATCTTGGAATAAACCTTTCCCTTGTTGCATGTCCTTTTTTCACCTGGCCTGAGCTGAAGCTGGAAAGGAGGCCTCTCACTATATGGTGTCAGGAGCCCTCTGAACTGGCCTAAGCATCTTGTAACAACTCCCTGTGGACAAGTGACCATGGTCTGACCTATTGTAGTTACCAGCCTGGGAATACCATGTCTGGTGGAGGTTTGATATGTGAAAGGAGTCACTGCCTAATGAACAAGAGCCTTTTGTGTCAGCTGAGGCTGGGGGGAGACCACTGCATGACTTTCCAGCCTTAGTTTGGACTCCATGAGAAGGAATCAGACCAGGACAGGAAAACATATAAATACAACAACAAGCAAGACACACGCTGAGAAGGAAAGCATTTTTACTGTAGACATCATAGTCTTCTGAGTGAAAATCTCAAGACGATCTGAAGAAAGATTGAAACTGTCAAAAGACTCAAAGGAGTAATGAAAGGGTGAGTATAACACCAGAAAAAATGATTAGATAGTGGGAAAGCCTTTCTGACTAACAATTTAAATGGTATTATTCATGATGCTGTTCTCTACTAATTAAATAATTTGAACTATAAGACTGCTAGAATGTTAATTGGACTAACAATAAATGTGCGCTTTTGTGTTTGCAGTATGTTCCCTTTTGTCCATAACAAGATTTTGAGTGTAACACGGCTAAGCATTATGGTATTACAGGGACTGTCTTGCTTGATATTAATAGGATTCCCATTTGCAAAGAAAAGGTGCACTCATGATCAGGACAAACTCCTTGAAAATATTCATCTAAATGGAATGGAAGAGTAACTGGACTGAACCACACAGGTCACTGAATCATTATTTTAAAAATAAATTTGTCATTTTTAGATTCTTTTTCCCTTATATTGAGAGCTCTCCTCCCCACGTATTAATCTTTCCCATTAGTAACTATGACTCCCTTGTGCAGCAATGCATTTGCAGATTCATTAAAAGGTAAGTAAAGAGCCTTTATCTTAAATCACAGATGCTACTCTGGAGACACAAGATATAGGTTTGAATTTCTTCATGTTGATAAGGGTGCAGAGACCAAGGATCTCACTTCCTGGGTATGCTTCAGCTGTTAAATTCTTACAAAGCACTCATCTCTGCACATACAGCACATAGGCAAAACCCTGTCTAGTTTGTTTTGGGATCCTCCTTGGAGCAGGAGGATTAAGTGCTTAAGATATGCAACAGTTATTTCTTGTGAGATGTTTTCTTTAGCTTTCATGTATGCACTGGACTTTTTTTTTAATTGGATCAGCAATCAATAGCAAAACATTGTAAAACTGTCTAAATTTTGACTCTAACGAATTTGTTATGACACCAAAACAATATCTCAAAATGTATATTTAACGCAGCTTAAATACATATTTGTCAGAATGTTAAATTAAAAAAAAAAAGTTATTATCACTAGAACAAACAACCTTTTCCTGTTCTTACCCTTCATAAAACTATAGACAGGTGAGATTCTCAGGATGCCACTTTTTAATCTGTTTACAAATGTTTCTCCCACAGATAAAAGCATTAA
>VZSV01000238.1:497541-512083 GCA_013398735.1 Nothocercus julius | reverse complement strand
TATATATATATAACTGTTTTTCAAGTGAGCAAAAAATAGTAAAAGATGAGATTTCACAGGGAAAATCTTGGGAGATTTATTACATTAACCAGAAAGTTCTTTCCACCAAATTGTAGGAGTTTAAATCCTGCTTTATCACTGAAGTAATTTGTTTTTTGTGGGTTCATCATATCCCAAATGGGTCTCAGCTAGAGAAATTCAACATTGTATTCTACAGACTTCACATAAAAAGCTATCTTGTTATATATGTCTCAAATTTCTGCAAAATGTTATCTCAAAGGACTCAAATGAGCTTGCAGAGTCCATGCAAAACATGAAGCATGAACAAAATAAAGTTTCTTAGATTCAGGTTGGACAAATATTTCCATTTGAGAAATAACACAAAATGCTCATTCGAAAAATTACACAAAACATACAAAAAGCTAACATAGGAGTCATTAGAAGATAGGCTTGGAATATTTATTCAGAGGAATACAGTAATTATATCACATCATCTTTTATGCAGTTCATTTATGTTTGGACTCTCTTACAGTTGATGTTTCTAGAATTTGTCCCAAACATTGCATCACAAGTGGAAAAAAAAAAAAAAAAAAAGTTGTGGAAAATGGAAGACAAGTTGCTATTTTCCATTTAAGGCTCAAAAAGTTCTGACTAATTCTATTTGTCTGGTTTTTCTTTTAGTCATTTTGGGAGTTAGTTTTCATATCAATTAATTCAGCAATCATGTTTTGCTTTAGCTTCAGTGGGAGTGTGATTATATATTATCATAACTGATCAGCATAAATAGCCTTTAATCTTAATGATTTTAATCTATGTTTATTAAAAGCATAAAGCTTTTAATTGCTTTATGTTTTTTTTTCTTGATTGAAATTCATAAAAATTGTTCCCATAGATGGAAGCAGAGTGATTTGTGTATTCTTCTATCACGCTCTTCATTACTGATAGTTGTTTTAACTTAATTATTTCCTTCTGTAGTTACATTGTTTCCATTAACTTACCACTTTTATATCAGATGCAGCCACCTCATTCAGTATCTATGTCATTACAATTTGACATTATTCAGGTGTATTTAACCACTGACACAAATTCTTAAGTTGTATCTTTATCACTCTGCCTGATAAAAGTGCATATTAACAAGTCCCCTGACACAGCAGATACAGTTCCACTTTACTTACTCTGATATGGACTTTTAGGTAACATATAGGACTATTATAGCCCTCTAATCATGAAAATGGGTCAAAACAGGAAGAGTAACGGTGCTGACTTTCAAAACACTGAGCAAGAATATGCCTAGAGTCAGTTGTCACAGTATACAAGGGGCAGGCACAAAATTTAAATCTTCCCTTTTGTGCTTCATTTGGGAGATAGAGAAAGGTCCTTCTGCAGTCTGGAGTTCCCATATAAGGTTAGTTACCCATATCCGTTCAAGATGAACTTGATTTGCTTGTTTGAAGCAGATGTGAATCTGCCTGCCTTTTGCCTTACCTCTATGTTAAAGAAAGCATACTGAGGAAGAGGGAGATAGAGGTCCATTTCCTTTCCGTGTCTGAGTAGCTTCAAAACCATATTTCAATTTTCCACCTTAGTGCCCTAACCATACTGTAAGCTACTAAGTCTATTAAGATGGTTCCACTTTGCAGAATATAATTTAAAGAATCATTGGGTCATACAAAGAAAACACAAAAGGGAGCACATTTTGTAGCTTTAATGGTTACAGCAGTTTCTGTAGTTTAGCAACTGCCTTGTAAAGTTAGAAAGAATCTTAGGTTCTAGTGCCAATTCATGGGGTGACTTCTATGTTTTAATCAGTAGAATTTGTATATAAAGCCCAAACTTTTTCTTACACGTTCATGTTAACTATTCTAATCACTGAATGTCTGTATTTCTTCTTGCTTCTTCCTATCATTTGCTAGTTTTGCTAGAATACCTTCTAAGTAGCTTACCATCTTTTCATGTGAAATGCAGAATCTCCTCACCTAGAGGAAAACATAGAAACCATTTTTTTCCAGCATCCTGATGAATCTTATAACTAGCGATTTATTTAATGATTTGAGTATAACAACTCCTCTTCCTCTCTACAGTTAAGTTTCTTATACTATTACTGGTTTTGTAGACCTTAACCAAGTCAGATTATTCATGGAACTATTAAGCTCTTAGAAATTCAGAGGAGTTCTATTATATGCAGAAAATACATCCTGAATAATTTAAGAAATGTTCTAGCTGAAGTGCGACTAAGCTCAGAATTACTTTTTGTACTGAAGGGTCAGTTAGCTGTTGACTGAGGACTGTCAGGGAAGCTGTTCTTAATATATGAGCTTATGTTTAGCAAAAATCATATTTCCGCTCTAAAAAACTTGCTGGATCTGAACGTCATGGAACTTGTTTTATATCAAGCTAAGCTTATTATCAGCTTATTACCAGCTTATATGCACACATGCAAAATAGCTACATATAATATGTATAAATTATATACATAATGTTTATAGGCATATGTCAACACACCTTATGCAGCCAAATGTATTACTTTTATAAACATGTCTATCCATTGTATCAGTTCACGTAGTCAATCATACATTCATTCATTCATGATGCATTGGAAAATATAACATTATAGAATATGCCCAATACTTGGAGAAAATGGATTTAAGTAACTTATTATGTGGGAGTGAAACTGAAGAAATCAAAAGATGCCTGCACTGAAAGAATCACATCCAAAGCATGTACCTTGAATATACAGCTAAAACTACTATTAAAAGTAAAATAAACTCCTGAAAAAATTCTTAATGTCTTTTGCATCATAGTGTTTATGCATGCAACATCACCACAAAAATTATTAAAATTCATTGACATCATTTAAATACCATAGTACTATTAAGACAACAAAACAATTAAAATGTTGTTCTTTGTTCATTAAAAGATGTATATCCTGTCAGATCATGCTGCTTCTATGAATTGTTTATGTAACAGTGCCGAGGATTGCAGGAAGCCTATGCAACTTTAGACAAGGTAAGATCATCAAAGATTTATGAAGCTATGTGTATTAGTTCATGGCAGGAACTAAAGACTGCAAAATATTATCCTAAAAAAAAAAGTGAGCCTGACTGGCCAAAGAAAGAATTAATACTATATGACAGTTATATAAGGACCTTGAAGACTGAGTTTTGTTATGTCAGGTTTCAAGTATGCGTTTCGCAAGAAGTGCTTTAATGGAATCTACTGGCTATGTCCATATAATAAACCTTTCAAAACCAGAAGTTCATTTATGACTAATAACAGAAATATGAGTAAACATATTTTTAATAGAACTAGGTCTCATAAACACATATTCAATACAGTTCTGAGGGTGAGATGTGGACTCCTTCTCATTATCTACTAAATGACTTTTACTACTGCCTGACTTTGCCTTGTTTTCCCCAGGTTGCCAGATGATTGATGCTTTTAGTCAAGTGTTACAGTGCCTCATTCTTAACATCTGCTGTGATGATGGGGAAATCATCGAGTAACTGATACACTAATCTCCAAGAACTGTCATCTCTGGGATTTCAGACAATATGAGGAAAAAAAAAGTTGAAGCTGGTAACGCAGGAAAATAAAAGAGTAATGGAAGCAGAATTTAGATAGAAATTACAGACCTTAATCCAAAATTTAATTCTAGAATTTAATCTAGATTTGACTTTTTTTCCCCACACAACATGAATAATCTTTTTGTAAAGTAAACTGAAATCTAATACATTTCTTAATATAGATTTTATTTTTTTTTATTATTTTAAAATAGTTCACAGTTACTTATCCAAACTTAAATGCATCCATGGTTTTCTACAACTGTTAAGAGTGTGACTTTGACCTCTCAAAAATAAAATCTATGGATAGCATGTCTAAGCTGAGAAGAAAACTGAATCTATCTTTTACTCACTGTTTATGTCAAATCCCGGCTGTCCTGACATCAGGATATGCAATGAATTGTATTAAATGACTTATTCGGGTGTTTTTTAAACTGCTTATACTATTGTGCAGTACTTATATTTGTGTTTGAACTACAAGTTTCTCCTAGAAACTGTGTATTGTAGTGATGTAGTATACTTCATTAGCTGCAACTATTTTTCATGGCTATTTTCATGGCTATTATCCAATATTTATGTAAAAATGAATTTTCTGGCAAGGCAATTACTGGCAAGGCTTTGCAGACTAATTTTTCAAGAAGGAGATTCAGCAAAGTATTGATACAATTTCAAGTCTTTATTCTGTATTAGCCTTTAAAGTTTAAACATTCTGTCAAACATTTTGACATATATTTGCATACTTCTAAGGAAAAACTGTCTGGGAAAAAGTCTACTTCATGACAAAAAGATCAAACATCATAAAATTCACACAATCATTTCCAACAGTTAAACATATTCAATAACAAATAAAATTATATATTTAATTGAATATAAACTTAAAATATGTAAAGCTATATCAGTAGTGCAACTTTTTCAAATAATGTGGATATAATGTATGTTATAAAAATATAAATTCTCCACATTCACTCTGTCCATTCAGCCTCCTGTATAGATTCAGTCTGTCCATTTTAGAGATGTAATTAATACATATATTCTTTTAATTCTCAATATCTTTAAATTCTGATGGTAACATGTTCTAATTTCTTTATACAGACTGAAAACTAAATTGTGAATTAAATTTTAAAAATGTGAAACTCTGATCAGTTTTTGAAAGCTCTGGGCTATCTTTCAAAGTATAAAAATATACTGATAGTGAGTTTCTCTAAACATATAGTGTTCAGTATGAACATTTGCTGTCATGCTTTCACTGGGAAGTGATTATATATCCCTATATCTGTTCCAAAAAAAAAAAAAAAAAAAAAAAATCACATTATTTAGTTCAATCTAACACTAATAATGCCAATTAAATATTTAAAATTTACAGGAAAACAAATGATCAGACAAGTCTTCTGGCTTTACAACAAACGTGTAGGGGAAAATATGTGATTTTCTAATTGATTTAGGTAATATGAATAAATTATTATTCCTTTTAGTAGTAGAGAAAATTAATCTTTTGAGCAAAATGAAATTAAAAGGTTTTGGCTTGCCTGATCTGAACAAAGTAAGATGAATTTTTAATACAGCAAATTAATTAGGCACGTAATGAGGAATAGGAAGCATAATAGCTCTAATTCTGATAAATAGCAAGATAGTCCAGATCCTCAAGGAAATAAATATCATCCATCACAGACACACCTTAAATTCTATTTATTGGGAAATATTAATGATAAAAGAGTTTGCATAAAGGAGTTAGATAAATTCTACTTGCTGATTTTGTTCAGTGTAATTACATTACATGTTGACCCTCATCTGTAACTTTTTGTGGAATTGATCTTAGGATATTATTCATTTCTGAAGGTGTTAATGTACCATAAAGGATTTGTATTACCGTTAAACATACTGTCTGTGCCAGGTGTTACATATTATTTGCTTCTGCCCTGAAGATCATTTACCAGCTTATAAATCTTTATGGCCCCATGATGTTTTGCTACAATAATTTGCATCTTTAAAAAGCTTTTGAATCATGCTTTCTAAAAATAAGAAATGAGCAACATTGTAGATGTTAAAGTACATATATCTTCTCTCTTACAGCGGTGCAAGTTACAAAATGTATGATATGCAATAAGAAGTTGTTTAGAAACACAAAAGCAAATAACTTCTGTAATTTTTACAACATAAAAATATTTTAATTTGGATTAAATCCTTATTTGGTTTAAGAAATTCTCTTTAATTGGACTTCTCCATGAGTTTTATAGAAAGTTAGATAAACATAGATAACTTTTTGTATTTCAGTAGAGTCATGGATTCTATGTACACATGTTTTGGACATCTAGTAGCTAAATACATAATATTAATAAACTCTGGTATATTAAAACCTCTTCTATGCCATACAGAAATCAAGCAAACAATATAAAAATGGGTGATTTAACAGGTCTGATCTATTTTATTTGTTCACCAATATTTATTACTCTACATTATCTTTATTTTAAAGAGTTTGTTGATGTATCAGGGAAGGAAGTTGCTTTGAGGGCTTATTTTGCTGTTTTTGCTGCTACATACAACCTGAACCATCACAGGAAAGGAGGCATTTGGGAATGACTGGACATACTGCTTTGGAAGAACACTTTGGGTGAGGGAAGATTGGGAACATTGCTCACAACAGTGAGCACATAAAAAGAAGGAAGCTTCCTCCGGGAAGCATAAAGAAGACTGGTAAGAATCAGAATTTAAAGGAAGAAATATTTTTTTTTCCTTTTCAGTAATATTTAATAATTCCTATTTAGTATTTCCTATTTAGTAATATTTCCACCTATTTCCTTGGTTATTACTTTATTATATTACCTTGGTAATTTCTGGTTGATCTTCTCCTCTGTCTCTGGCTAGTACTCCATTTTTGTAACTTGTGATGTCCTGATGTTTCTCATGTTGCTGTCTTGTTAGTGGCATCAGAAGTCAAGGTGATCTGTATGCATACTCACTATTCCCCTTTATTATCTGAAGCATTCTGCAGTTTCTCATGTTAGAGGCATAGCAGCTTAAAAATTGTCATTGCACATTTTTAATACTTCCTACAATGAACAATATTTTTCTGCTCCAGCTGAAATCCATGAGAAGGTCTCTATTGTCTTCAATTTGAATTACTTTGTAGACTATGTAGATATTCCTTTCTGAGCTTTCTTTTTTATCAACAGGAGGCAATGAAAAAACATATTTCAATTTCAATCTGAAAACAGATAGTAAGACACAGATTAACTTTTAGCACTTGATGGTTTAAGGCAATTACCATAAACCTCACTGAAAAAATTAATTACTTCTCTGTGTTTCTCTTCACACATAATACAAAGTCACCTTTGTATCTATGTTTGTATCAGTGTTCTTTATTTTTTTTATGAGAATATTCCATATACTCACACTGTTAGTATTGATTCTGTCTTCTGTAATTTAAAGCTTTGATTGACTTAGTAGGAGCTCTCACAATATTCAGAAAGGCAAATTCTTTAACTGTCTATTAAAGTTTTGTTAGAGATTTCAGGCTGCATATAAACCATGATTTTATTTAAGGGAGGAAGGAGGAGCATAGCAAGCTAAGAGCCTTAGGCCCTCAGTACTGTTAGGATGACTTGAATGTGTTCATTTTTAGTCATTCTAAATAAGATACGGGCAAGGACAATAATACAAATACATGTCTTAAAGTCTTGAAAAATAGACCCCGCAGCATTAGCAATTTGCTCTTCGTAAACATATGAATATATTTCATCCTGAACTATTTGCAGAATGTCAGGTATTTAGGAGGTCTCTTTATTCGTATTCTTTTTCATCATGTTTTCTCAGTTCATATTGTAATCCCAGTCAAGGATAAATCCAGTACACAAACAAACAGAAAAAAGTCTTTAGTTGATTTTCTCTTTTTGACCTAAAGGCTAATTTTTATATTCAATTTGAAGTTTATTCTTTGAAATTACTTCACAGATAAACAGATTTTATTATTTAAAAAGAAAAAAAAAAGTATTTAGTATAATTACGGGATATATTAATATTAGGGAGGGCAAATATGCAATTGTATGGATGCAAAGACCACTTGATGAAATTTGTAACTCTTTTGTATTTTGTTTTTAAATAATTCTGTATAAAAGTATGTTGGCAACTTTAAAACAATAGATTTTTTGAAACTCTCTTGTTTATAAAAGACATTTTTTAGAACATCTCTATCATCATAGAACATACCAGGAATCAGGCCTTGAAAACTGTACCCACTATCTATTATTCTCAAAAACAAAATCCCTAACTCAGAAAAAAACACGTCATCCTTGTGCAAGTATAGACTTATCCAAGACTCTGTTCTTATTAATCTTGAGTTTCAAAAAAAGCAATGTTTATTGGATATTTTAAAGGCACCTTATCTCCAAGTGACAGCATATAATGTAAGCTGTAAGAGATACACTTTACATTTAAATCAGTACATGGTTGGGGCCTTAGCTGTGCACTACTGTTAGTAAATAAGCTTCATTTTTAGTAGGTTTGTAGAGTTCATTTTATTTCTCCTGGTTATATTCTGCCTTTCCTGACTTCATTCCATTTCAGCTGTCCATAACAATGGTCTTTTAGATCTTCTTCTGTTTTATTCTGCATGCTG
The DNA here is from genome assembly GCA_013398735.1 of Nothocercus julius. Classification (NCBI taxonomy): domain Eukaryota; kingdom Metazoa; phylum Chordata; class Aves; order Tinamiformes; family Tinamidae; genus Nothocercus; species Nothocercus julius. The sequence goes on along the minus strand of VZSV01000238.1, from coordinate 503,911 downwards.
GGAATTTTTTCTACATCACGTCCCTCAGTCTGTTATATGCATTGTTTATTTCTTTTCTAAATCTATTTCTCTGCTACATTTCTTTCTTGTCATTTCCCTTTCCATTCTCAAGAAATTTGAGTTTGGATCTTGTTTATCCCACATAAAATAGACATATTTGTCTAAAAATGAGGCATACTTTAAGCAAATAATTAAAACTCAAAGGCTAAGGAAAGAGTTTTAAAAACTTTGAAAGACAGAAAAGTGGATCTTTTACTAAAGCAAATTGCTGAAAAGCCAGTACAGATATTTATCTTCCTCTCTTGAGTTGCAGTTGGATATTCTGCCTATTTCTCTATATCTAGTTTCTCTCTATATAGTTATATGTGTATAGATAAAGGGAATGATAGAATCATAGAATCATTAAGGTTGGAAGGGACCTTTAGAGATCATCTAGTCCAATCCCCCTGCACACGCAGGGTCACCTAGAGCACATTACACGAGTTTGCGTCCAAATGGGTTATGAAGATCTCCAGAGAAGGAGATTCCACAATCTCTCTGGGCAGCCTGTTCCAGTGTTCTGTCACCCTCACTGTCAAGAAATTTTTCCTTAAGTTCCTGCGGAACTTTTGATGTTTCAGTTTGTGGCTGTTTCCTCTCATCCTATCACTGGCCACCAGTGAAAAGAGGCTAGCCCCATTCTCCTCACTCTCTCCTTTAAGGTATTTATAGACACTGATCAGGTCCCCTCTCAGCCTTCTCCAGTCCCAGCTCTCTCAGCCTTTCCTCATAGGGCAGATGTTCCAGGCCACTGATCATCCTCCTGTGCTCGACTCTCTCCAGTAATTCCACATCCCTCTTGCACTGTGGAGCCCAGAACTGGACACAGTAATCCAGATGTGGCCTCATCAGGGCTGAGTAGAGGGGCAGGATCACCTCCCTCGACCTGCTGGATCTCAGGATCCAGCAATCCTTCCTAATGCACCCCAGGATCCCATTGGCCTTCTGGGCCATGACGGCGCACTGCTGCCTCATGGTCAACTTGCCACCCACCTGCAAGCCTGCAGGTGCAGAGCCTGCACTGCTCTCTGGGGTTATTCCTCCCCAGGTGCAGGACCTTGCACTTGTTCTTGTTGAACTTCATGAGGTTTCTCATTGCCCAGTTATCCAGTCTGTCCAGGTCCCTCTGGATGGCAGCACAGCCCTCTGGGTTATCAGCAACTCTTCCCAGTTTGGTATCATCAGCAAACTTGCTGAAGGGGCACTCTGTCACAGAATCACAGAATGGTTAAGGTTGGAAGGAACCTCTAGTGATCATCTAGTCCAACTCCGCCCCGCTCAAGCAGGGAGAACTAGAGCACGTGGCACAGGGTCACATCCAGGCAGGTTTGGAAGATCTCCAGAGAAGGAGACTCCACAACCTCTCTGGGAAGCCTGTTCCAGGGCTCTGTCACCCTCACAGGAAAGTTCTTCCTCATATGGAGATGGAACTTCCTGTGTTTCAATTTGTACCCATTACCAGTGATTGTCCTATCACTGGCCGCCACCAAGAAGAGTTTGGCCCCATCCTCCCTACATTCAACACTCAGGTACTTATACATATTGATCAGATCTCCTCTCAGTCTTCTCTAAGCTAAAGAGGCCCAGCTCGCTTAGTCTTTCCTCATAAGGTAGATGCTCCAGTCCCTTAATCATCTTTGTTGCTCTGTGTTGAAGCCTCTCTAGAAATTCCACATCCTTCTTGTACTGAGAAGCCCAGAACTGCACACAGTACTCCAAATGTGGCCTCACCAGAGCTGAGGAAATGGGCAGGATCACCTCCCTCAACCTGCTGGCAACACACCTCCTGGTGCAGGCCAGGATCCCATTGGCCCTCTCGGCCACAAGGACACAATGCTGGCTCAAGGTTAACTTGTTTTCAACCAGGACTCCCAAATCCCTCTCCACAGAGCTGCTTTCCAGCAGGTCAACCCCTAATCTGTACTGGTGCCTGGAGTTATTCCTGCCCAGGTGCAGGACCCTGCGCTTGTCCTTGTTGAACCTCATGAGGTTCCTCTCTGCTCAACTCTCCAACCTGTCTAGGTCCCTCTGAATGGCAGCACAGCCCCCGGGAGTGTCAGCCACTCCACCCAGTTTGGTATCGTCCGCAAACTTCCTCAGGGTGCGCTCTGTGCCCTCGTCCAAGTCATTGATGAACAAGTTAAACAGCACTGCACCCAGTGCTGATCCCTGCGGGACACCACTGGCCACAGGTCTCCAACTAGATTCGGCCCCATTTATCACCACCTCTGAGCTCTGATATCCAGCCAGTTCTCAATCCACTTCATTGTCCACTTGTCCAGTCCACACTTCTGGAACTTTCGTATGAGGATGTTATGGGAAACTGTGTCGAAAGCCTTGCTGAAGTCAAGGTAGACAACATCTACGACTCTCCCATCATCCATCCAGCCAGTCATCCCATTGCAGAAAGCTATGGGATTGGTTATACACGAATTCCCCTTGGTGACTACTCCCAATCACATTCTTTTCCTTGACATGCCTAGAGATGGTCTCTAGGATGAGCTGCTCCATCACCTTTCTAGGGATGGAGCTGAGGTTGACCGGCCTGTAGTTTCCCAGCTCCTCCCTCTTGCCCTTTTTGAAGACGGAAGTGATGTTGGCTTTCTTCCAGTCCTCCAGCACCTCCCTAGCTCTCCATGACCTCTCAAAGATGATGGAGAGCGGCTGAGCAATAACCCCCGCCTGCTCCTTCAGTGCTCTTGGGTGCATCTGGGCCCATAGATTTATGGGTGTCCACTTTGCCTAAATAAGCCCTAACACAATCCTCCCTGACCAGCAGAAAATCTTCTTCTTTCCTGGTTATCTGTCTTATATCCGGGCTCTGTAGTTCATGGGGACTAGCCTTCGCAGTAAAGATAGAAGCAAAGAAGGTATTTAGTAACTCTGCCTTCTTTGTAACCCCCGTCACCAGGACACCCTTCCCATTCAGCAGCGGACTAACATTTTCCCTAGTCTTCCTCTTGCTGCTGATGTACTTATAGAAGCCTTTCCTGTTGTCCTTGACATCCTTCGCTAACTCTAATTCCAAACGAGCCTTGGCCTTCCTCGTTGCACCCTGCATTCTCTGACAGTGTTCCTATATACTTCCCATGTGGCCTGGGCCTTCTTCCACATTATGTATGAGCTCTTTTTCTCATGAAGTTTTCCGAAGAGCTCCTTGCCCCTCCACACAGGTCTCCTGCCCGCCTTGCTCAACTGCTTTCTTATAGGAATGCATCGATCCTGAGCTTGGAGAAAGTGGTGTTTGAATATTAGTCAACCTCTTCTGGACCCCCTTTCCTTCTAGGACCCTAGCCCAGGGGATTCCTCCAAGGAGCTCCCTGGAGAGGTCAAAGCTAGCTCTCTTAAAGTCCAGGGTTGCAATCCTACTTCTTGTCCAGCCTCCTCCTCACAGGATCGTGAATTCCAACATCTCCTGGTCACTGCAGGCAAGACTGCCCCCAACCATCACATTTCCCACTAGACCATCTCTGTTTGTTAGCATGAGGTCTAGCAGTGCCTCTCCCCTTGTTGGCTCATCAACCACCTGCATCAAGAAGTTATCTACAATGTTCTGCAGGAACTGTCTTTTCCTAGCTGTGCGATTATCCCAGCAGATATCAGGGTGGTTAAAGTCCCCTCATCTAGGAGGGACTTTTATACAGATAAACAAGTGGATAGATAGATAGATAGATAGATAGATAGATAGATAGATAGATAGATACCTCTTAGGGAATTAGAGATCAATGATAGGGTTTAGAAGACTGACAAATCACATCAGTTTTGAACTCTAAAACCTCACAGAAACTAAACTTTACTGAATGCCTTAATTACCAGCACACTGCTTTCTAGTGTTCAATATTAATCTTCATTACTACATATACAAAACTCTTATTCTTTAACAAGATTTATTTTTTGTTCTTATGCTTTTCTCTTTCTGGTTGCTCTTCTTGTGTGTTCAAGTCAATGTCTGGCCTATTTCCAGTCTGTTGTCCTTATCTTGTCCTTCATCTGGCAATTTTTGTTGTTTGGATGCCTCCTGCATGCAACCACTACCATCTTTGGCCCGTGATGATATCATTCCTTACGTCACGATTTAAAAATTGATCTGTCAGTGACACTGCATGTTGCAAAATACTTTAGTTAGTTACACCATTTTAGGGCATTTACAATATATAGGTGTCTAATTCTCTGCTTTGGCTGCACTAGGTTATAGCAGTAGCCTACGCAACCAGCTTAGAACAGACACTTCATATTAGATATATTTTAACCACTTACATTAGCTAAGCTTAAGTGTTTAATTAGAGATTACTTGCAAACCATATGTCTAACGTCCTAGCACGCTTAAAGGGAGATGAAGTCAGTATATCCCATACAGCTGTCGAGAATGAGCCAAACAGTTGCCTAGACTTCATTTGGCTGAATTTGTTTGTCCAACTACAGAAACAGCCATTTGGTGAAATGGCAGGTGTGGACCTGTTATTTCAGACAGAGAAGGAATCTAGGGCAGCCTGTATGAGCAGCTTTCACCAAAGGATCTTGTCCCTTCTGCATGGGGCAGTGGAGACCAGGGAGAACATCCCACTCTATCTAAAATAACATTAGCATCAGTGGGTGAGCAAATGAGCCAGGCTTTACTGGGGGCTTAAATATATATATGTAGAAAAATTATATGCTGAAATGTTGGGTTTTACAACCTTGAGTTAAATCCCTCCCCTCACTACATTTTAGGTAACTAAGATAAAGTGAAGATTTTCTTTCTGGATAGAAATCCAGATCTCTGTAACATGTTTTATCTTTTATCTTATTGTTCCTTCTCACACATTCTTATAAATACTGCTTCTAAACTGTAACTGATGAGAAACAGTTGCTAAGCAGAGGGTCATTTAAGCATAAAAAGTGTCGTAGTGGGCATAGAAAAGAACTCCTCCTAGGACTGTTAGGCTTGCTCTTTAAATTCTCTGTGGGTATATAGAATTTAGAATACTGAGCCACAGAGCTATGTTATTTGAAAAAAGATAGATAATCAAGGAAATATTTATGCCACAAACTCTTTTTTTTTTTTTTTCCTTTTAAAAGTTTATATTTGTATGAGAAATGTACATTTTTGGGGGAAAAAAAAAGAAGTAGTCGTACTGAAAACTAAACTGTGGGTAGAGTATTTTTAGACTTTTTTTAGACTGATTTTTTTTCTTCATACTCATAAACATTATTTCAAAATAAAAATAATGATATATCATTGCCTGAATTCTTTAGTCTATTTCATTAAATCTTCAGTTTTGAGAAATGGCAGTTGACTTCACTTTCAAAAGAAACCACATTATTTTGCTTTGAAATTATTTACTACTGCATTTCTCCTCAGCTGATGGTCTGAATTGTTTTTAGCATAACTGTAAAGTAATAAGAATTTAATAATTTTAAATGACTACATATTGTTAAATCAGTTTGTACTATAAACATATATATATATCCATATATGTTACCTACACATTGTTACAATTTTTCTAACAAAATTAGAGTGCCCATGATAAGATTTACAGGGGTTTTATCACATCTAATTAGATTTTGTTAGTTGTTCATCCAGTCAAGAAGGCTATTAACCTTCACATGAATTAGTGGTTTGATTGTGAACTAGTGAAAATAAGAGAAATATTGGCATTTTTTTTATTTAATCTTTAATTAACTAACATCATTAAGTCATTTTAAGAAAAAGTATATCGTTAAAGGTGATTGCCTAACCAGAAAAGATTTTAAAAAATATGGTCTCTGTTTTGCTGTCAATATCATACCTTATGCAATATACTGTACTTGTAATGCTGTTTCAAATCAATTATTATCTTTCAGATCAAGTTCACAAACTTGTTTAATATTCAGCACATTGCAAATCATGTTCTTTCTTAACTTGCTGTCACATTCTTTAAAGACCAGCTGAATTTACAATTCATTATGTCCATGCTTTTGTCTTTTTATTTCATCTACATCTTAATGCAGAATTGTTGAAAATACATTTTGCATTTTACTGTAATACAATAACTATTATAAATCTGGCTGAGTTTCACAAAGGAGGAACAGAAGAGAATACACATAATAGGGCGATTAAATATTTTTAAGAATGGAAAGGCTCCAAGATATGAAAATCCCAAATTACCACATAATACTCATAGCATTTTATCCACAGAAATTCTGAAAAGACTGGGAACATTAACTCTGATCAAAAACAAAAAAGATACAGTGGGAAGTACTGAAATAGAAATTATAGATTATCTCAAGACACCATACAAAATGGGTATGTATCATTTATCTAATTTCCATATTTCTCTTATTGCATCGATAGCAAATTTATGCAAAACCA
>VZSV01000238.1:457743-487804 GCA_013398735.1 Nothocercus julius | reverse complement strand
AATATGTATAAATAATTAAATACATATATAAATATATAAAGAATTATAAAGACGTATTTTTAAAAGACATTTCTTATTGCTATATTTTACATATTATTATATACCATATATAATTATATATCCTTTATGAAGCACACAGTCATATATGCTCCTATTTGACATTTTACATTTACATTTCTTGTAAAATTTTCTCACATCATTCTATTTCTTCCTTTTTCCTTCATTAACAATGATAAAATTTTCTCCTTCAAATTTAACCTCTTTTGTCTTTAACACTAGAAAGAGAAAACAATCTTTATTAGTGGTCAATTGCTTATCACAGATTAAAGTTTAAAGAGTTGACTTTACAAGAAGTACACCGCCATCCTCTAATGCTTTTGTCTGAAGCAAACCTATAGAAACACAAAATAAAAGGCACATTTTGTTAAAAGCCTAAAGGAGCAAGTACACAGTGAATAGACAGATCAATATAATAATCAATACACCCAGAGAAAGATGAAATAGAAGTTAGTCTCATGATTAGTAAGCAGGTGACAATTCATAATAGCATGCTTAAAAAAAAAAAAAAAATCAATGTTCTTCAGTATTTTGCAAAAGGAAAAATTTAGGGGTTGAGTGAACATAAACTCATGGAGTCTGAAAGTCTAATTAACTCTCTAACTGATTGGAAAAATAGGGCTAAGCGTATTGGGGGATTAGGAAAATACACAACACTAAGACGATAAGCATTTTAATATGACTGAGAAGAATTCATAAAGGAAAATATTTCATCTGATTTTGCTACAATAAATATTGTTGGCTTATTATAACATGGTATGACTTAATATCCCAGAAAATATCTACACATAAACACAAGATCAAATATGCCAAAGTGTAAGTCCACTCACTTTTGACTCCGGGCAAATTTATAGAAATCCCAGTTTAACAGGCATGGTGTTGAAGGGTTTACAGTTAGATTCAATGACCTTGAAGGTTTTTTTGAACCATAAGGATTCTATGATTTCCAAATTTGGACTGCTGGTGGAGTTAATTTCTAAACATGACTTTTCTGTCTTATGTACAGTTTTCACATTAGATTTAGAGACTGAATTCCAGAACTGTGGTGTTTTTTTTTTCCTACTCAGATGAAGATGACATACTGATTTTATTTCCATGACATATCAGTTTCTTCACAGGTTTTTAGCTATTAGTGATAGTATTTTAATGTTTTGGTGAGCTGCACTTCCATCATAACAAAATAACATATAAAGTGTCATGTTCTGTAACTCTTGGAAAACATCCTTATGCTTCTAAACAGAAAAGTGACGCACAGTCTGTTTTAAATAGAGTTAAAATCTTAAGGAAAAGAAAAAAAAATAATGTGGTGGTGTTAATATTTTTCATGGATCATCAGGGAAAACATCAACACACTGCTCCTATGCAAAAGGAGTTTCCTTATGAAAGAGCATAATGCATCAGTATTACAAATAACTATTTATGCTGGCTGCACATCATTTTTCTACGTTTTTTCAAGAAAGCTTTCATTTGCACTACGCTTTCTTTGGACTACTCTGACATGTAATTCCTTCACAGCTGGCATCTGCATACAAGCAATATCATTCTGCAATGTCTTGTTCATAAGCCAATACTATCTCTGCTGTGCCTGGGTGCCTGACTTCGGTTGGTCTCTCTTACCCTGCCTTCTCTTTAATCTCATTCTACTTCTAATATTTTGTCTCTCTATTTTTTCTAGTCTTTCCACTCTCTTCTTTTTCTGAAGAGAAAATTTAGTCATTGCTTCAGGATTAACAGTAGGCACAGTTTATTTACCTACCTATAGATGCTAAGAAAAAGTTCAGAGCAAGTCAAAAATTCTGCTGTGTACACATCTGCCATTGAGGTAACTATTATATCAGTTTGAGAATGCTCTGTCACAAGAGATCTAAAATACAGTGCTTACTTTGTGCCCCTGCAGGCAGGCAGCACCTATTTCACAGTTTTTGCTTTGTGTACTAGCACTGATCACAAAACACATACATAGGGATGGATCTGAGAGCTTCCTCTTTCCAGTCACATCAAGGCCAACATAAGGTCTGTGTGCATAGTTGGTGGAGGGGATCGAGCTGTAAGAAGCATTGTTCTTCTTTACCACACACCATGTTGTTTTTACTCCACCAGAAAACAAAACAAAACATAAAACCAAAGCCCTGTATAACCTCCAAATTTAGACAGAGTTTCCCAGTAAAAAATGAGTACAATCTAGTACAGAGGCAGCAAGACTTAGGGTTAGTTTTTGATAAAGGTTTAGGGTTAGGATTGGGGTTAGGGTTAGGATTCATAGAAGCAGAATGAGGCAGGATTCCATCGGAGTGTGTGTGTGCAGGGGTCACAAAGGTAACACGAGTGCTGCCTAGAAAGCTGTGCCAGAAGTTGTTTTTCTTTGGCACCTTATATGGTAGTCTCTATCACAGCTTTGGCTAAAAAATATCCAGAGTTAGGTTTAGGTAATGCTTGAGAGGAGAAAGGGGAAGGATATCATTGGAGAGGGTGCATTGAGGGTCTACCAAGGGAAAATGAGCACTGGCAAGGAAGTTTTGCTAAGAAAAGTTGCTTGTCTGCAACACATGTTGATCTCCGTACCAGACCTGGTCTTAAAAAAAAATGTCAAGGAGTTAGGGTTGAGAGAATATGAAATGGGAATGCCATTAGAGTGGGTGTGAGGAGGGATTGTGAAAGGAATATCTGTGCTGCCAAGAGAGTTTTGCTGAGGGAAGTTTCTTTTCTACATCTCATATGATGTCTTCCACACCAGCCTTGGTCTCAAAAAAATGCCTGCGGTTAGGGTTTGAATTAGATTTGAGATAAGATGAAAGGGGAAGGAAGCCATTGGAGACAGTGTCTGCAGGATCTGCCAAGGAAAGGTGAGTGCCGCCAATAGAGCTGTGCTGGGAGGAGTTTCTTGTCAGTACCACATATTATGTTCTGTGTCCCTGCCTGGAGCTAGAAAATAAGTCAAGGGTTAGTGTTGGGGTTAGTGCTGGAGTCAAGAGAAGGAGAAAGGGGAGGGATGCCATTGCAGTGGCTGTGTGCAGGGGCTGCCATGGGAGGGTGATTGCTGCCAAAGGAAGGATGTTGGGAGGAATTTCTTTTCTGCACCAGGTAGGCACAGGGATTATACTAACACCATATTATACTGTATTTGTAGGCCACAAAGATCCTCCATGATCAATAGTCAATGTCATAGCACCTACATCTGGAGTATTATATGGCAGTTTGTATGTCAAGGCTCCCCTATCTTGACAGGAAAGAGATAGAGAGAAGCAGTATCATATAGCAATACTGTTTCAACCGGTTAGCTTAGGTCCAGCTTGACTTTATCCTGTATGATTCCCTCTAGTGAGGAATGGCTTGGCTTAATCTTCCTCCGTGACCTACTTCTCTCAAAAACATTTATCCTAGTGATTTAAAAACACCTAAGTCCTACTTGCTCATATAATCCTTGCATAGTCAGAGATATCTGGCCTGATCCATTTACTTTCTCTTAAAGAATTCAAGCATACTTGAATGAAGTCTGTAATTGCTTAAATGAATTGAATATTGGAGCAAATGACACCCATTAACTCCACAGGGGTTTTTGAGTAACAAAGTGTTGACAGGAGTATTCAAAATAAAACGTAACTTTAAACAAATATTTATAGTGATCCTCAATGTATGTATCTCAAAAGTGTCTAGAAAGGAAGTCTTCGGCTCCATTTTAAAGGTAGAAGAAAGGATAAGAAGAGACCAAGGAAATAAAGTGATCTTGTGCATTTAAAGAAAAAAAAAAATGTGTTACAGTGTTAAACAGAGGAACTTGTATTCTCTGTCTTTGTACTCAAATTGGATTACTCGAATATAAAAAGACAAAGGAGAAAGCTGGAGAAAGCACTTTGTTAAAAGTAGGACATAATTCTGTTTGCTTATTTGATTGTTTCACTATACATATGCAACTATACGTAAAAAGAGTTATAAAAATGCTCAGTTATCAGTGTCTTACTCTAAACAAAAAATTGAAATTTGAATAAAGCATTCAGATTGTTTCTATAAAGCCTGAGTTTTTTGCTTGGTGTCTTGCTTATTCATGAACATTAGCATCTGTGAACCCTCAACTCTCTTGTCTGTGGGTTATGTATGTCACAAGTCATTTTTTATAGCTACAATACTTCTCCCTAAAAAGATGATCTGCGCTAACTTCTGCCTTGCTCTTGAATACTACGCATGCTGGATCAGATGAGTTTAATCTGAAGGATTTCACATTAAAACCTTCCATAGCCAACAGAGAATACTAGGATGGTAATTTATCTCAATGTAGAATGAATGTTTTAAAGACATTAGATGAATTAGCCTCTGGAGAGGACCATACAGCAATTTTGTGGTGATATCTAAGACCTTAGATTTAGATACCTACCTTTTACAGCTGGCTGTTCTTTAGGTGTTCAGGTTTGTTGATATGGCTTTCATCTCAATGGAGCTTTCCCTCTTAATAGATACTTAAAATGAGGTACTATTTTAAGTGTTTTCACTCCAAAGGTCTTTCCAAGTGCTTGTTTTCTTTTACATTGATTGCATTGGGAATGCAGGCACTTAATTTTGTCTCAAGAATAGATGTATAATTTTCATTCTGTGTGTGTGTGTGTGTGTTTGAGGAAAAAATGTCCAATATATTCAGTATTTGACTGTACATTCAATACTACATGCTAAGAATCCCAATGAAACTATTCACTTTTAGTATTTCACTACAGAAGAAATTCTCATACAAACAGGGATTTCATTATTAATTTGGGAAAGTCAAATTTGCCTTTAAGAGTAGCTTATAATATTAACAGAAAAATAAATAGCATACATTTGTATGATATTAGTTCAGTTGGGAAAAAAAAAAATCAAGAAATAGTCTAAGGCAGTATCTGTATTTCTATTTCCACTGCTTTGATTGTTAGTTGTCACTGTCACTTCTACTGATAGTCCAGCAGGAATGACAACTAAAGAAGGGAAATGATTCCAAGATTATTGATAGATACTGTAACATTTTAAGGTAGTTTGTTTGGGAGTACATAAAGGGGAAGAAAGATTTAGTAACCTGAATCTGTAAGATATTCAAGTCCTATTCCAGAGGTAATTGATTCAGAGATAGCCTTCAATCTGAATGTGTTTTGGTAAAGAAAATACATTCAAAATTCAGTCTTTCCTCCTTTCATAATCTTGAAATCTGTATCCCAAAATTTTCTTCTCCATGATTATTGAAACCTAGTACTTTCCAACAGTGTCTGAAAACTATATTGAATTTAGACAGCAGTTTCCTGGGATGGCTAAGCAATACTCTGTCTTGTTCCTTTTTTTTTTTTTCCCCCAGATCATGAGAGTTGTAAGTTCCTTACTCCGTAGTCACAAAGGAGAATGGCACACATCCAGCACATCTTATAACCAGCAGCCTGTGTCATAGCAGATAATACGTATAACTGCCCTTGGCTTTTAGAGGGAACTTTGTGGTCTAGAGTTTTAATCTGGTTGTTGTTATGCAAAATATGGCTACCAATTTCTGCTCCCATCATGTATGTGAGCAAAAGTGGTTCTGACTGCTGGATTGTTAAACTTAGTACAGAATTATAAGTGCCTAGGATCATTTCTAGCACCATGCATCAAAAAAATTTGTGACCAGAGATAGTAAATCCAAATAGAGATAAAGAAGTGACGTGCTGAACTACTTACCTCTTCCAAAATACTAAGTCTTCATTTTCTATAGCACTGCAGATTTTAATGTACTTCTCATCATGTCCAGATTCAGACTTGAAATGTAGTTGTCTGTTAGGTGAGCTAGCTGTGTAATAGCTAGGTAAAGCAGTCAGTACAGACCTTTGCAATAAGTACAACCAAATAGGTTCAGAAAATTAATTATTCTATTTGAAAACCAGACAAATTCCATCAACTGACTTGCTATCTAGTCTCCACCTACCACACAGACTTCAGTTTAGATTTTCAGTTGCAGATACCCAAAGGTTAGGGCTAGATTTTTTTTCTGAAATGTTAATGTAGATGTAGGTATCAGTCCCATCTGGGATACCTAAAGAACTTTTCTGGAGAAAACCCCAACAGAGATTATATCACTCTTCATCATAATAGAGCTTAGATTCAGGATACTAGATTTAGGTAATTGTACTCTGGTTAAATTATAGCAGACTTTCATCAGAATTATTTCTGACCTTGTTTTCCGTGTCTCACTTGTCGGTTGTAGGTTTTAATCTGGGGATACGGTGCCTACATTACCATCTGCCATGACCAGCACAATGTGGCTGACGTCCCTTTTGTCTGTGTAAAACTGAAATATACACTTTACTAAAAACAAATATTTGTGTGTCTTGCTTGTCAAAGCTTTTCAGAGTTTCATGTGGACAATGCCATAACACTGTAATAGGTCTACTGTATTTCTCTTAGTGTTGGTAATTGTTGCTTCTTTATGTCTTCAGTGTGCTGTAGAGAGGTTTATATGCTGAAACATATGTTTGTTGTTTTAAATTATTGGTGGTCTTTTATTTTTCAGGACAATTTCACATCAAAAAAACACAATTTTTCTATTATTTTATTTTGATATATACCTGCTGTAGCTTCTATGCTATTTGATAGTGAACACTACAGATTGAAAAAACATATTTGTTCTTATAAAATTTCCTAGGTAAATTGGTGAAACTTATTTATATTGTCTTCTAACATATGATTAAGTCATAAATATTTTCTGTATTGACTGTTCTACCAGTTCAAATGATTCTCCAAATTCTGAAAAGAAATTGCAATTTTCTATTTAATAACTTTGACTCCAACCTTCTGTCTACAAACTTATAAAAAGTGAAAGCTGTTATAGTGTCAACATTTTTGGCAGGCACATCAATTGGCATTTTACTGAGAAATCAGTAATAGGGTAGTGGAAGTTAGTGCACAGTAAGGGCACTACATGAATTTATATGACAACGGCTGCTCTTCACTGACTTACGATAGATCTTCTCTGAAAGCAGAATAAACTGACTCTTGCAAAAGAGCAGCTACTACATGGTAAAGTCTGCATTCAGAAAAGACTGAGGTTTTTTTGAGACAGGTTCCTATGTTCGCTTATGTTCCTAAATGTTGTTCAGACTGGTAAATGCCTTGCAAAACTGCTAAGTCTATATAGTAATTTCATGTTTACACATGACTGACTTCACATGGTCTTGAGGTTCCATATCATACCATGCATCCACACTCTTCCAAACTCCTACAGAGTTTATTTAATCTGAAGTGACATACAGGTCAAGCAGCATAAATTAGAATGTACATGAGAAAATTTGAGATTATACTCACATAATGCACCATATGAAAAAGTACATCTGTATTGTAGTCTGATGAGTTGGGTACTGAAAATGTTGGCAGCCGCTTAACTATAACTCAGGTTAGAGGTGGTAGTTAAAATCTGGAAGTTGCATCTGATTGTGAGATGATACCAGTGGAAATTTAAATTATTTTTGGTTCTTCCCAAACCATATCCATGTGAAAGCACTAAGAAAGTTTAGGATAGATCTTATAGTCATTTTTCTCAGCTAAGCTGAGAGCTGACTGCCATGTTTCAGCCACTGCAGGTTAGGTGGTGATTCTAAGTGATTACTCAAGCAAAGTGAAACGAGCTTTAAATCACTGGGAAGTAGAAGCAAACTAGAAAAATAGGGAAAGGCTCATTTCACCTGAGAGATAGGAGCTGCTGCTTCTTGGGGTTCATTTGCTATCTCTCTGCTGGTTAGGCAGCATTAGTCTTTAATGCATGGTTAATGCATTAGTCTTTTTTACAATCTGAATTATTTCAAATTAGGAATTTTTTTTAATGATCTAAAATCTTTTGGGAGAGTTATTCTCTAAAAGACAAAATTAGGAATTTCTTTAAATATCAAGAAATTTGCAGAGAGCAGCAAGGTAGTAATATGACCAACTGAACAAATGTATAATTTGATATACTCATTTTTTCTCATCCAGGGCACAGTGTGTTAGATCTAGTTCATACATGACTTTAGAAGAGATAAGAAATATAAGTGTGGTTGAACCACAGGATCTTTTTTTATAAGCTCTCACATTCCATTAAATCAATTTTAAGCAATTCCAACATTTTGAACCAGATCCTGATTTAGATTTTTGACCTTTTTTTGATATTGACATAAACACCCGGCCTTTCACTGGGGAAATTATTAGGCCTTTCCTATTAGGCCTAGACTCCTATTCGGAGCAAATAAACATCTTTTTTTCATAGAAAGTGATAATGATAGTAATACAAGGAAAATAATATATAAGGCTTGCACCAAAATCTGGGAAATATATTTATATATCTACAGGGATCCAGCTTGGTATGTTGTTCATTTTGTTGGGAGAAAAGACTTTATTTCTTCTTTATATTAGTAGCAATTTCTCTTATATTAGTTCTATTATTGGTAACAGGGTGCTTCCAAACAAAACAAAGATAATTTCCTGCTCCTAATGAAACCTTCTTGCCTCAGTCACATGAAAAGAATACAATTTAATAGGTCTCCTCTCAAGGATCACTTCAAGGCTTTTTTTTTTTTTTTTTTTAATGAAAAGAAGACAATTCTTATTAATAAACTTACAGTACTTACAAATAAAATATCATTGAATATCATTGATACAGAATAAGCAGTCTTCTTAACACTGTCTACCAAAATCTCATATTAGTATAGGTAACTGACCAGGAAGTGCTCTGTTTTTCTGGCTGAGGTTCATAAGAAGAACATTCTCTATAATGTTCTTCTTAATGTTCACTGTTAATTTTTTTTTCCTTTTTTTTTTTTTTTTTAATAAATCTATATAATGAGAAACTAAGATTTTAAAAACATATGCATCATTTATTCTTTAGTTGATTCAAATATGTGTTTCTGCTTTTTATATAATGCTAAAAAAATGCTTTAGTAATTTTAAAATAGAATCTTATATTATTCACAGAGTTTACAAGAAGTGTTGTTCAGATTTTCTCTTCCCTTTTAAACCCCTATGTTTAAATCCTCCCCTGTGTATAAACACACTCAAATATCAGGCTAATTGCACACAAAGAAATGCTGTTTTGACAAAAGTGGAAAGAGTTGACTAGTAAGAGTTACTAGAATAAACTCGCTTGAAGATACAGTACTGCCATGTGCAATATACATCATGGCAACTATCAAATCCCTGAAGATTTTTATGAATATGTGTTTTGATATGCCAAGTGAAATTATTCCATGTATTATTAAAGAGGCAGATAGTATTGTCAGTCATTCCACATAAGTTTCAACTTTTTGCACTAAACTGTGTGTGTGTCTGTGTGCCTGTGTGTGTGCGCATATATATTATACTTCAGAATCATATATTTCTGTTTTCAGTAAAATTTGAGACCACATACAGAATATTGCATTCAAGATAAGTTAGATTCAAAACAGTGAGGATACTTCTGAAATCAGGGATTGTTCTAAGCAAAATAAAACACCTCAGAGATGAAAGGGCTACTAAAATAGAATTTGTGCTTAGTTCCTGAGAGTAATATGAAAAATGCTGTTAAAGTAGTTTAATCACTTGAAAATCCTTATGACCCTGAAACTGAATATCTATGAGAATATAATGTTGTGTTATTGAGCATGCATGTATTTCCACCAGCAAAAGTCTAGATTAAAACAAACAAGCAAACAAAAAAATAGAGACTTGATTTATTCAGCTTTGCTTCTTTCCCACCTCCACTTTTTTTTTTGGGCGGGGGGTGGGGGGGAAGGCCAGATGACATTATTATTTTGCTTCATTTCAAGTTCTAAGGTTTTTGAATAAATTTTCAATTAGAGCAACTCAGGACACCAGGATTTAAATTTTCGAATTCTTCACGCCCCAGAAGATTGCCTCAGTCACCAAACCAGCTACTATATTTAAAAGTATGTAATCCAGATTTCAAACTAAAACTGGGTGCTGTGCAGCTAGGAAGGTGAGAGTTGGGGCACCAGATGTAGATCAGATTTTAAAAGAGCCAGCTCTATATTGTCTCCGATGCAAACCTGTTCTACCCATAAAATAGAAGCAGATTAAACAAGACACAATTTCTTTTTCCTTGCTTTACATACAGGTAATAAAATAGTATAATAAGTATTTCCTAATATTGTAATAGTATTAGTAGCATTTTGGAAGACAATAGTATATAACAAAATACGTAACTGCAGTGGGACAAAAAGAGACTTGTAGTATAGTTTCACAAAAAGTTCAGGAGGCCATATAAATGTCATAAAATATGCAAGAGAAGGACAAAGGATGAGCAATAAGCAGGTAAGATGCTGGGCAAAATGAGAGCAAGTCTTGTCCCTTGACCAGCGTTAAGTAATACTGAAGAGGAAGAACCCATCACTGTGACCACCATGTTTCTATACTCATCTTTCCCAATGTCCTCCTGAGTCATAAAGCTGACATAATGAGTCTTAGGCTCAGATGTATAAATCTGAGCTAAATATTGCTTCTTTCTTTACACTTAAGTAGAAAAATAAGTATTGAGAAATTGTTATGAATTGTAAAACAAATGTCTGAGTTACACCCATGAATCATTACATGAACATACATGTTGTATGCTGTGAATATCATCTTCAGTTTGGAATTTCTTCAGCTCAAGCTGTTATATCATTTTCAGTTACTTCTGTCAAATTTTTATTTACGTAGGTTGCATATAAAAGTGCACTATTTTACAGGGAAACTTTCTACTGGGTTCAGATCATATTTTAGTGTCTTTCTAAAGGACATACTTTATCTGATGTATGATCTGTATTATGCTAGAGGTCACATTACATTATCACAACTCTCCTTTCTGATTCTAAAATATCTCTCAGTATTAATCAACTTACAGTAGTAACCTGACATTATTGTTAATTGTGTGAGAAGCACAATAAACTAATTTAAAAACATCTATACTGCTATTATCAAAAAAAAATAGAATAAAGAAAATAAAAAAAGAATAATTTTGTAGTTGGAACCATCCTTTCCAAACACTATAGACCTTTGACTATAGATTTTTTTTTCTATCCACTTTCTTCAAGATTTTATTAAAATATTTTATAAAAATAATGACATAAAAGCAAAGTATTCACATTTAGTTTCTTGAAAAAAAGAGACATCTATAATATATTGGAATCCAGAATTATTTATTCATTTATTTATTTGTTAGTATTAACTAGTATTAACTAGTACACAGATGTAATATAATAAAAGCTAGTTGCTGAAGGGTCTGACTATTGTTGTAAGTCAAAGTGAGAATATCTGTCAATGAAAAGGGATGATTTAGGAGAACAAAGAAACTGGAAAAAAAAAGCCCTCATATCTGTATCGCATCTTTCTTCAAATATTGTGAGCCATCTCCACAATGACAAGTGCCAATATGTGTTTGAAATTATCCTTATTTGATGTAATTTTAATTGATGGAGGTTCAGTCAGTTCAGTCAGTTCAGTCAGCATTAAATACTTCCAGCTAATAACTGTCAATCTCAAAACTGAAATCTACACCAACTTTTATAAATTGTTTTGTTCATATGGGATTTGCCTGAAAATCCAAAACAGTTAAAAGCAATACTTGCATGAATTCCGAACAACAACATCCTATCTGTTTGTTCTCATAAAAAAAAAAAAAAAAAAAAAAAAGTTCTCATTTTTCAAAACACATTTATTGTTCTCTTTCTATCAGAAGCAAATACCACTGAAACATACATTGAAATACAGTTTCTGGGCTGACGGATATCTGAAAAATCTTAACATCATGGGAAGGAAACTAAAATTACCTTTTATTGTTTCACTTTTTCTTCATTTAGGGAAATAGGATTTTGAATCTTTATAAATGATCATGATTATATCAAACAAAGCTTGTATCACAGTCAATACTTTTAACCAGGGCAGCCTACAAAACCATGAGTTCTTAGACAGTTTTCTGAGCTGGAAAAAAAAGGGAGGGAGGTGGAAAGAAGCAGGAAATGATCTTCGCTTATTTAATAGAAACATCCTAAGCTATTCCTCACTCTTTCTATCTCTCTCTCAGTGTAATTAAAGTAACAATATTATCGCTGCTAGAGATTCGTTTTTTCTTCTTCATCATCTTTTCACTGATGTTCTTTTTGCTCTTTTTTTTTTTTTTTTTTCACTAGGCTAGTAAAGATAAAAATAATAGGGAATTTCTCTTTCCTCCTCATATGTGTTGATAAAGCATTGAAGAGATAATACCGCTCTCATTATTAGACAAGCAAATCTCCTTTGTCTTTTACAATGACTTAAGAAATATAATCATGTCGACTACTGTTTCTTTTGTTTGTTTGTTTTTTGTTTTTATATTATGATTGGGGGTAATCTCATCCATAATGTCATTATTTCTAATGGATAGTTGTGAGTATATATATAATGGATGAATTTTACTGAAATGGAAGATAACACTTGTGTGATATGATTTTCTTTCTCATATGGTTGTGGGATTGCATATGTAAAAATTCCATGACTGTGCCTAGTATTAAGATATATAATTTTGAAATTTATAGGCATTTTCTTTTAATGAGGCTTGAATTAGACAAAAGAATTAAAACTTAGGGGGAGCCATTTTATTTAAATAAATTAGTTATCTGGACAATTTATAGTTGCTCTACTGTGATGCCTATTTTATATATTTTTAATGTATTTTAGTCTTATTTCTAATTTCAGTGATTAGGTAGATAATGAAAAACAAACGAATGATAACATATACTAAGTGCTTTTTCCCCTATTTTGTTGAAATCTCTGTGCATGTTACCATCCAAAATTATTATTAAATTTTAATTAGGGAGTTTTAGAGTTGGGTTAGTGAATGTAAGTATGAATGTCCTTTGTTGTTTGCTGTCATCATGTATGTGTTGTGTCAACATTGTAATCTCAGAAATGTCAGCATTAGCATATCCACAGTTCGGAAATGCTACTTACAGCTTAGAAATGTGTAACTGTAGGCTGAGGCTTGCTATTTTCTGCAAGACACAGATTTAACTTCCAACAATGTTTTAGTGCATGAATCATAATTAGTGAGATATGGTCCAGGTAAGTGGACAATAAGGCAGATGCAAAACTGGTTGGACTCCCTAGCTCAAAGAGTTTTGCTCAGAGGTGCAAAGCAGAGCTGGCAACCTATATCTAGTAGCATCCCTTGGGGATCAATACTGGGGTCAATTCCTTTAATTGTCTTCATGAATCTTCATGAATGACTTGGAGTGCATTCCCAGCCTACTTATGCATGACATCAAACTGAGTGGCCAGTATGATGGAGGGCAGGGCAGCTTTTCAGAGGGCCCTCAACGGACTAGAGAAATGACCAAAAAGAACCTCACGACATTAATCAAAGGCAAAAGCAAAGTCCTGCACCTGGCAAAGAATAACACCAGAATGCACCAGCAGGGGCTTCAGGTGGACTATACAGAAAGATGCTTAGTAAAGCTAATAAAATCTTTGATATTTTGAAGACTTCCATTAATTTTTGTCCTACCCTGAACACACAGATATTTCTCTAAGGAATTCTGCTAAGAATTATTTGCAGGCCTTTCTTTTTTTTTTTTTTTTCCCTGCTGTTCCATTTGAATTTTATTTTCTGGAATTTTCAAGTAACTAAATCAAATGCTCAACTTTAAATACACTATCGTTCAATGCTACAGCCAAATCTACACTAGAAAATTGAAAATCCTGGCGAATATTCCCAGGCACTGGATTTTAGACTAAGAACCTATTAAAACAATTGCAGGCCTAATTTGGGGGGTTAGGCAGGGAAGGGTCCAATGGACATTTTAGATGCAGGCATACTATTTTAAAAGATAAGGGAATTTAACTGAATGGATGTAGGCTGGTTCATATCATAGAAAAGCCTTGACTTTCAAGGACTTTTCCCCAGAATGTTTCATTTATCAATGTAGATGAAGCCCTTGGGTAGACATCAACATCAGAACTAGTCACCCTGAGATCTCTTCATAGTTAATGGGGAGAAATAATATTTGTATATGTGAATCATTTAATCCAATTTAATTTCTATACAAGGATGAATTTAAAACTCATTCTATAAGTATATCTCTCCATAGAAAGCTTGAGGTCAAACATAGACCTCTGCAATGTACTTACAGTTAAAGAAATCCCATACCACAGTTATGGAATAAAATCTGTGGTTTTGAATTGTAAAGAATACATGAACAATACAAGACTCCAAATGAAAATTTCAACATCTGTTTAAGGAACATGTTCAATGTGCTAAGCACAGAGTCACCACAAGTTAGACAATACAAAACATTAACCAAAGATATATTTCTTAAACCTGACTTCTCTATAGCACTTCAGTTAAGGAATCCTTTATTTATTTTGGCATTCAAGACCAATCTAATAAACAGCAGTAGGAGCAGGGAAGAAAATAGAACAACTCTCTTCAACTACCTGAAGATTTGTTACTGAGACAATACACTCTTTCTTATTTCCTCCTTTTCTAACCCCAGAGATTTTTATTTTGCTCTGCAGAATGGCTGAGACACAAAGAGAAAATTGCAATTTGCCCTGTTGGACCTTACTGCTATTCTAACGGTCTGGGAACACTCCAGGGAGGTATAGCTTTGCATTCCTCCTCTGCAAGAGCTGCAGCTAATGACCCACTATATAAAATAAATGACTACTGTTGCACTTGGACAACTTAAGAACTTCAATGCAGAAAGGATTTGACAATACAAAACCCAGTGTTACATAGCAGTACTTTGCACTGCTAAATACTCACATTTGGGAGACAAGAAGGGAAGCTCCCATCTGTTCACCAGTTGCCAGCTGGGTTACATGTTCAGATCTGTATTCATGCAGGAAAAAAGAAGGCAGGGCATGGAGGGAGAAGCTAGGTGTTAATATTAATAAGCATGAGAAAGGGAAGAGGAAAGGACTAAAGATAGGAAAAAATATTCTGAAGCATCTGAGATGGTCAGCATGATAGTTCTGGATGACCTAGGGAAAATCAAAGTTGATCACAGAGTAACAGATTATCCATTTTCCTGTGCATTTGACAGAGGGAAAAACGTGAAGTTATGGGTCTTGCTACTTAAGAGATAGTTATTAATATATCATGCATATTTAAGAATTATATGCATAAAATTCAAAGACTACTGGACTGCTTATAGTAAGATTCAGTATCTAGTTCTACAGTAAAGCTTTCCCATTGCAGTATTGTAATGGCAATAGAATAGCAACACAAGAACAAAAATGTGTTTTAGATGAATTACAGAGTTCTTTCTGCCCAGGTAGTATAGTTACAACCTACATTTTACCCAAGCAGAGGGCATATGTGGCAGAGTTTGGTGTGGCATAGTAGCAGGAGAGTCAATCTCCCAGCTGTACCAGCCCTGAAGATTTTTGTTTGATATTCCTTGTATTGTTGAACTTTTTGTTTAAATTCCTATAGTCATGACATTTAACAATATTTTCTGTGTGAAAATTGCTAGAGAAATGTGCTGATGAAGTACGTACTGGTCTGAATTCAGATTCATGAATTAATTATCGAGTCTGTATTCTTTCTTGTATCTTTTCATCCTCTATTGCCTCCTTCCTCTCCTTTTTGTGTTTTCCCTTTTCTTATTCTTTAATAACAACAGTGCAGATGAATAAACACTGCTCTTCAATTTTCTTGAACAAATTTTAGAATCATTTTTATTTTGCTTTTATTCATATTTATTATTTCATAACTCAGGCAGCTTAGAACATTTAATGTTGAACATAAACATTAAAAATTATGTGGTACTTAAAGGCAGTTAAAAACAGAAGTTAAAAGCAATTACTGTATCAGCAAATTTAAAAGCCTTACATAAATACAGAAGTTATTAAAACTTTCTATTTCACTTTTTTTTTTTTTTTTTTTTTCCTGGCACTAACTTGGAGAACAATATACTGTAACAGCGTGCTTTGGGATTGTAGGGATTTGCCCTAACTTTGTGTTGGCTACTACATAGAAATTGTTTTCCTCCTGATCACCATAAAGTCTATTTAAACTATAAAGTGATGTTTTTTAGAAAGTGGTTCTTTCTGAAGCCATGTTTTGAAACTGCCATGTTAAAAATACATTTTCAGAAGAGATTGCCTGTGATGTAAGGACCTAAATGAAGCATCCAGATTTTCAAAACTTTTTGGCACTTTTAATCAGGAGTTGTTTGGAGCTCAGCCAGTCCTCATCTCGATGTGACCGATTAGAGCCAAATCAGTGCACTGGCAAATTGTTAATAACTGATTACACTATAGCCATATGCACCTTAAGGAATTGTGCCATTTGGATCTAACCTGTAGGATGCATTTTGACTTGCTGGAAATGAACTAAAGAGCTTGGAACAAGCATTGTGGTGCTAAATCTATTGTGGTGGTTGTTTGTGTTTATTTGTAGTTCACCTAACAAACGTCTTGAGAATGATTGTTCCTACAGGTGCCTCTGTCCAAAAGTGGATATGGAAAACACTAAACTTTTAAAATCATACTTTCACTGATTTACCTTGGATCTACTAAAATTTCAATACAACCACACAGAAAGTTTTTCGTTATCACTAACCTTCCTTTATGCTTCTCTCTGATCCCTCTTGAATTCCTAAATCCAAAACCATCACAGATATAAATAGGGATAATGGTTCCACTTAATTCCCATTTATGAAGGTGTTAGATACTATAATGTATGCAGAAACACAGACCAAGTTTTGGTCTCCTAAGTATGACCTAGGACTGTGTGATATTGCTGCTTGCTATCTAACCAGTTCTGTCTCCTATCAGCTTCAGGCTGTGCCATTATAGACAGGGGAACAAGATCAAGGCCCATTTACTGGTCGAGCCTTTAGGTGGGAGGAAAAGCCCACGTACCAGAGATTTGTTTCTGTTTGTTTTTATTTCCCTGACTCTATAAACATACAGAGAAAGAGGGAGGCAGAAAGAGAAGTCATTTAACTCTATGATATAAATTTCTCACGTATTCAGAAAATCAGGGACCAAATCCACATCCTTTTCAGTGATATGTGAATTGACTCTGCATGGTGTTAGAATGGTTTAAATGAACTAGATCATACATTGTTGAAATATATAGACTTACCTCTTTTTTTTCCTTCTTCTTGTCTTTAGAGGAAATAAAATTCTAACTTCATTCAGGGACTTCATCAAAATAAAACCATAAATAAAACCAGAAAACCTCTTGGGAATCTTCATACGTATCCAGTTATCTTCATCCTTGAACTGTTCATTGGTGGTGCTTTTAGGTCCATTGCATTGTTTTCTAATCTGCTATTTCAAATGTTGACCAGGCAATATGATTATAGTAAAAAAATACACACTGGAAACTGTGCATCATTTATCTGGCTGAACTTTTGTGACTGGTATCCCCAAAGATAAGTGGTTGAATAGGCGACACTGTAGTAGTCTCACACAAATTTCAGGCAGCACCTGAAACTGCATAGTAACAATTCAAGTCCCATTGCCAATGATAAGAGTTTTGTGTTAAGCCAATCCTTACATGCTGTCATTTTATTTTTTTAACATTGTGATTTTCTGAGCTGCTTTTTAGGAACCTTGGTCACTGTGATTTGTTTTTTTAACATTGTGAATTTCTGAGCTGCTTTTTAGGAACCTTAGTTACTGTGATTTGTAATTAGTAGTGGAAGTTAGCTTCCCTGACAAATTAAAAATCTCCAGCATAGTCTCTGGACCCTCTGATCATAGAATGCTTAAGGTTGGAAGGGACCTCTAGAGATCATCTAGTCCAACCTCCCTGCACACACAGGGTCATCTAGAGCATATGGCACAGGACTGCGTCCAAGCGGGTGAATTCTGAATGAGAATTGTGGGGAACTAATATATCTAGTATTTTTCTAGTATTTTGGTACTCATCTGGTTCTGCAAATTATTCCTTTATACCTCACAAATATCCAAAGTACTGTGGAATGCACACACTTAGTATGCTTTTTTTTTTTTTCCCCTGATAGAATTATAAATGATTTTCTTTTTGTTTCTTTTTTTTTTTTTTTCTTCTTCTTCTTTGTCTATTAGTGAAAGGTCATTTTTTGTGGAATTTTCTTTGTGTATAGCTCCTTCAGTAAGGTGTCCAAAATTACAGGAAATTAATTTCAGACTAAATATTTTGGTGCTAAGGGTTTCCTGAAATGTTGAACAGAATTATTACACATTCAGATTTCACAGTGTTAAAATTAAGAAAGAAAATTTTAACATATGAAAATTTTAAATGTTCGCTTCAAAATTGAATCAGATATCAAATAGAAGATACTTATTGTCAAGCTAAATGGTCTCAGGCACAGTGCTGTTATGACTTTAGAGCTGATATTCACTTTGTTCAAACTGAAGAGAAAGTGATTCTAGGTCTCAGTGCAATCCTTGTGTATGTTAGTGAGGAGTGAAGCACATAGCTGGTAATATTCTCAATTGCAAATCAAAAATTCAAATGTTTTCCTTTGTTAGCACTAGGATAACAACGTTTCTCTAATTAATTTGTACTCTGTGCTAAATCTCTTTAATTTTCTTCATCTTGTGCAAACTATCATGTAACCCTAATGTAACTGTATCTTGCAAATGTCAAAAACAATGCCAATGCCTCTGATTATTTGTACAAAGTTTTCAGGGCAAAGAGAAAAAATATTAATTTAAAAATATTCTTTTTTTGAAAGGTGACTTTGCAGATCCACAAGATTCTCTGTCTTGGGTTACTGTAAGTACTAATACTGTAAGTATTTTGAGTTCAAACTTCGATGTAATGTGAGTAATCTTAACAAATTAAAGGTGTGCAGGTGTGCTCCATTGCACATAAGATCTCTTTGGTAAATCACTAAATCATAACGTGTAGAGTTATTTTACTATATTCTCTAGAAACATTTTAAGTATGATTGGTAGCTTGATAAAACATGTTTTGTATAATAGAAAAAAAAAAAAAAAAAAAAAAAGGCAGAAGCTTAAAGTCCCCTTTCATTTCACCAGCATATCAAAGATAAATTTGCAGACCACCAAAAAAGAGTGATGTTATTCCTCACATTTGTTATTTCGTTTTAGTAATAAAACTGGTGAAGGTTAATGGACCACTTTCAGAACATGAAGAGGATAATCAAAAAGAATTACAGATGTAGGTGTCACATAATAGGTGTTGTGCAACACATTTTCGCTGCTTTTTATTGGTTTCCATTGCACAACAGGAGACTGATTATATTTTTCCCCAGGAAACAAGGTTTTATGCTTTAGGTTTGGACTTCTTATCCTTTCAGATTTTTTTCTTTTTTCTAGAGTCTTTGTTCTTACACTAACTGATGGTGACCCCTCATTATGCAGGAGGATAATATTTTCCAATATAAAAACCTTTTGCAATTTTTTGACAGGAACTGCATTACACCCACTGATAACATCAGGCAGTTGAAATACATCAGGGAAAAACTATTGGCTTTCTTGGCCTTTAAATTCCATTTGCTGGCTCATATATCAGTCTTTGAAAACTGTCATTATGTTTCACAGTAGATAGAGTTCAAAAAACAGAGGATGTTCCGTAGTTATCTGCATCACCCAATTTATAACAACAACAACAAAAAAGCATACAGAGAAAATCACATACCCTAGGAAGATAAAAGGTTAGTTTGTGGTCAAGACTGGTGAACATCATCTGGAACAAGACAAAAAAGTATCTGAACTGTGGGCTCAGTATAAACTCTACAGAGTTCGCAGTAACTCTTTTTACCTAACATCTCTAACAATACATTAGCTGGTTTAATAAGACCAGACAAAGCTGAGAGGAGGATTTTTCATGATATGGCTTTCTTCCTCTGAGAAGACTCATTCTGGGTCCCTACCTGTCCATTCTATGACTTTTTTTTTGCATTATGATCTTGCTAAATTCCCTCAAAAATTCATCCTTTTTTTGTGCATTGTGTTTCTCATACTCACCATTCCTGAACGCAGAGCTTGTCTTTGATGAGTACTATAAAGCTTCATGGATTGGTGAGATGGTGGTGTCCACTTGCTTAAAGGAGTGACTCTCAGTGAAAATCAGTGTTCTGAAGTGTTCTGATAACTGAAGTATCAGACATCTGGAGGCCACAGGAATTGTTGCGTTTGGACCTCACTTCTTCCTCAGATCTAGAGGTCCCTTCCAACCCTAAGCGTTCTATGCTTCTATGATCCAATTTAGGTGACTAAGAGCTCCCTAAAGGTAGTTGAGCACGTTGCAAACTAGTTAAATCTGCACAGATTAATCTGGAACATGAACACAGCAAAGATGAATCCTCAGGGCACCATTTCAGTCAGATTGTCTTTAAATGACTTCACCAACATGCATGTAAGACTACAGTGTCATATTTATACAGCTTTTGGAAATTGACCTGTGAATTCTTAAGGAGTTCAGTTATCTTTGTGTGATTCCAGGCAGGTTAGCACTTTAGGGAAAGGGAAGGTTTTTCCAGCTATATTGAGTTTCTTACCTGTCAAAAGTAGATAGTGCATATCAATTAGTGTCAACCATAGTGGAGGCATACGTGACTCCCTCAGATAAAACAG
Source organism: Nothocercus julius (assembly GCA_013398735.1). NCBI lineage: Eukaryota > Metazoa > Chordata > Aves > Tinamiformes > Tinamidae > Nothocercus > Nothocercus julius. The sequence goes on along the minus strand of VZSV01000238.1, from coordinate 467,242 downwards.
GGATTGTCAACATATGAAAAGTTCGGTTAGAACAGCTAATAGAAATATTGATTATCCCAACAGGGATGATAAAAAGTTGGACTTAGCCTAATCAATCACATAAAATAAAACAATATTGAGATGAATTTATACAAAAGGACAAATACAAAGGGACAAAGAAGTATTTCCTTTCCTCGTTTTTTTTTTTTTTTTTTTTTTTTTTTTNTTTTTTTTTTTTTTTTTTTTTTTTTTGGAATGGGGACACAAAAATAAGAATTTTATTAACCTTAGAAACTAAGATTTGAAAAATTTGACCTAAATTTTTATCTGTCTTCCATGGAATTTATATAGAACAGTAGCTTCTGGCTATGTTTAATCTTTTTAAGCAAATGCTTCTGGTTACAAATCTAATGAGATTATGATAGTTTTGAATCATTATACAAAGATGTCTTTATCTAACAGTAGGAAATTTCAAAGGTCATTCCCTCTCATTCATTTTACATCATTATGCTAGACTGATAATAACAAATATCAGATGCTTACTCTTTGATTCTGTAACTGAACTATGACATTCAATATTTTTATATTATTACACAATTAATTATTCTGAATTTATTTGTATCCTGAAGCCTACAAATTTTTGACTTTAGAGTGACTTGGAACTACATTGCTTCTTTCTTTTTTATGTAATAATGAGGAAGTGTCATGACCATAATTCATTCTGAATGTATCAATTTACTGTCTCATTCAAGTACTTCTTATTTCTTCTGGTGATATTATTAAATTATTATTATTAAACACATATACTAATACTGGAAATTAAAAGTGCTATTTAGAATGATGTGACACTGCACTGTCTACTCTAGGAGAGGATCAATCTGTGCAATTTAGAAACTTAACATGTATCTTAAGTTTTAGATGGATTGTGAGCCAGCCATCCCAAATGCCTAATCTGGTTCCATTGAAAGTGAGAAGAAGTTGGTGTCTTTGAAGGTCCTCAGAATTAGGAATTAGACTTTTTTTTTTTTTTTTTTTTTTTTTTTTTTTTTAACTTCAAGGCCTGGTTTTATGTAGGTAGATTCTCTCCCCAGGCATCTTCAAGTGCGTCTGCCTCTCCCCGTTAACATCTGGAATCTTACGGCACTTCATGGGAATGAGCTCATTTGTGAGTAGCTGAGTGTATGTGCCTAATGTAGGTTGAGCAGTACAGGTCTTCATAATCTGTTGAAAGGGATCATAAACCAATGCCCTGGTGCATTTGGTACAACTGTCTGACTTTCTTGACTTTCACTGGTCTGTATGCATGTCTTAGATGCTCTAGAGCAATACATATTGCATCACTTTTCTATGTGAGGCTAATTCAATTTACTCTTGCTCAAGACCCTATGAGATCAACAACTGGAAAACAAGTGGGATACTTTAGGATAACTCAAATAATATTGGGTACCTATGTATGGACAACTAAATTGAGCCCTAGGTTCCTAAACTTTAGATGATACTTGGTATTAATATTAAGCAGGCTGGATCTCTTCACATATATACAAAATAACAGACAGTCCTTGTCCCAAAGAGCTTAAAGTCAATGTATAGCAGATGAAACTGCGATAGGAAAAAATATAATATACAATCATAATAAATGATATTTTGACTAAAAAAAAAAAAATCATTTCAGTTCATTAGGAAAAAATCTAGATTGGAAACTTAAGATGATTTTAGAGAGACACCACAAAAGAGTGGACAATGATCTGGACTATACCACAGGGCAGATTGTCAGACAGCAACATCGGGATGAAGCATAAGGTCATCCATCACATGAGACAAAAGACTTCCAGTCGAACTTGAGGTACCTTTACAGAATGCCCTTGTTTCGGTGTTTTTGGCTGCTCTTACCTGATAATGTTTCTGTTTGTCTCCTTCTACTGTTCTACTCCAGACCATATGAGCTTAAGGGTGAAAACCTAGGCCTTAAGATCCCCTTGTGAAAATTTTGTTTATCCCTGTCTCCTTTTATTTTTCTCCCCTTATATTTCATCAAATCATGGCTAATTATGGCTAGATTCCCTGGTATTTAGCTATTATTAAATGCAGTAATGAAATAAACCGTAGAGATACTTAATTATCTTCACAGCAGGTGTCCAATGGAGAAACTTCATTCTAGCCTTTTCCTCTGTGATAAGATAATTACAGTCGGGTATAATTGCTGCTAATATAAATATTCACTGATTGCAAACTGTGGTCCAAAGACTGTTTCTGTTAAGAAAAACAAAACATAACAAAATAAAAAAAAAAAGCTCCTTTTCATAAGTCTACAGGAAAGCTACTGCTCACTTCTAAACAAACACAAACTCATCAATAAGACATTGTGTTTCTACATGAAGAAAAAATAACACTAAATTGTACCCCTTTATATTGTGAAATAATAATAGATATGCCATGATGGGATTGCATATACTGTTTAATAATTCAGGTTAAAAATTACAAAGATATGAACACAGACTGGTGTTATCCCTGCTACATAGTCACACATGAAAGAAGAGTTTAACTTATACTTGTTTAGGTTGTATTGAGGTTGCAAAAAGTAAGGAATGTATCATGAGCTGGGGAAAAGATCATGATGAGATGAAATGACTGATATCCTTGTGTTTCCAGTGACAGGTAAGCTAGGCATATTCACAGCTATAAAGAAACATCCTGTTTTCCAAAGATAAAAGCTGAAGTCCACCATAGCCCCGAGGACTCTACAGAAAGGCAAATCTAAATTATGCAATAGGTTTTCTTTGTCTGTTTTCACTGAGCAGGGTGCAGGCGCTAGCAACAAAAACCAATATCAAGAACACTAATAGCATCAGTATTAACAATTTTCTAGTTCATTAGCTGTATGAATTAAACATATTGTTAACAAAATAAAAATGAGTAGTGCAAGTGTTACAGTGCCGACACCTGCTATTCACTATCTCATGAAATGCAATTATAATTTTTCTTTGAGATGTGGACCATCTGACTGGGAGTCCATTCTACTGCAGGAACTTGATGAGTAAATTGACCCTCCAGTAGTGGGCAGTCCAAAAGTAGAAAGACATGTGGGGATATTCTCTGGCTGTGAGACAAGTTCTTCCTATGCAAATCAATCAAGAGAGAAGTTGTTAATGATAGTGACATAACTTTCCATGTTTTGGTCTTGGTGTTAAACATTAAGCTCCAACGAACACTGGAAAAGAGCCCCATTCATTGTATAGACAAATCCTGTGTTGTTAAGGGGAGACTCATACTTTTCTTTACTCATGTTTTTGAGATTCTGTGTGTCAAGGGGAGCAATGTGCCTGTCACTTGTTTACTTCTCAGATGTTAAATTTTTTATTGTAAAACAGATAAAATTTAAAAGGAAAAGGGAAAGAACCCAGGAGGGTTATGTTTTGCAGCAGAGTTCTGTGGCCAGGAATTCATTCTGAATTGAATTCCCCAGAAACAGCTTCACAGGCTTTGTGGGGCTCTGACAATAACTGAGATCAAGTGCAGACATTTTTTAAAGATATGTAATCAAAACAATAATCTTATTACTACAGATGATTTGGCAATAACCTTTTGAAATACAGTACTTCCAAGAAAGAACCCTGACAGTACTCCACTTCAGTTACCAGTCCATAGAACAAGATCAAAAAATAGTAAACACTTTTAGAAATTTTTCAGTACTTTGCAAGACCTAAACTTTGAGTATCCATTTGTCTTTTTTTTTTAGTATGATTAATGCTGCGAAAAGGAGGATATATAAAAATATATATATATATAAATATTGTAAAGCAGATTGATACTCTTTTCTGATAAAGACCTGTTAAAAACAAACAGGCATACCTATGAATAATTAATTGAATGCTGACAGAAGAAAATAATAAAATCTAAAGTGTAATAGGAAGCAACTTTTAAAAGCAGTCCCTTGTTAAATATATAACAAATCACATTTTTATCTGTGATCTCAAAAAATAAATCTGGGACTTTCACTCATATGATACACAGCTACAAAATGAAGAACATATGACAATGAAATGCAGAATGGGAGATATTTAAGAAGATTCATTGGTGTATTCCAGTCCTCCAAACTGGAGAAGCTCCAAAGTCATTTATGTGCTCAACTTACTGTTATTATGATGGTTCAAGGCACTCAATAAAAAAAATAAGGTAAGCTAAATAATGAGACACTGCAACATGTCAAAAAGTAAAAACTTTATTAAAATGATAAAGAAAAAGAATACTAAGAAAGACCAACCCCTGTAATGTATTATTTCTCAATTGCTTTTGATGAAAGGACTGACTAATCCTAAATCAAAATAAGAATGCCCTACGCATATGCCATATGCATATGCATATGCCTATGCTATGCTAAGAGGTGGCTTTTGTCTATAAGTAAACCTTCCATATTCATTGGGTAATTTTATTTGCCTGTAATTTATTCTTTACTTACTGTGGAATATATAGCCAATAGTATCTCAGCAACATCTTGAGTATGGAAAAACATAATTTAGACACATGCACCTTTTCTGACCTGAAAGTTTCTTTGGTGGTTGTCATGTAGCATGGCCCCAAACTACCTTCTGAGTTCCTACCCAGGTTTAACTGTTAACCAGAAACTAGATAAACCACAGTTTGATTTCATCGCTTTTCAAACATGTATGTTTTATATCTGTATGCAGTGCAGAAATATCTTTTATGGTGCTGAAAGTCAATTGGGTGGACTAGACAAGTACCACATGCAGTCTTTTTATCGTTATCAAAATTAATAATTCTGTATACTAATTCATGAAGGGGAACTGAACAATCAGGTTGCACAATGATAATAATAATTAACATTTCTTGTTTGTGTAAAGATTTTCATCCACATACTCTACAGTGATTAATAGAGCAATGTGTGTTTTATAAATCGACTTTCAGAGTTGAGAATATGAAAGTGTCTTGACTAGAAACAAACTGAAGTCTTCTGGAACTCTCTCAAAACTGTCTCAAAAAAAAATCCTCTTTATTTATTTAGTTAATTTTTGTTGTTGTTGCAAACATTGTTTTCAGTAGCACATTTTCTGTAAGGCTAGATCAAACATCAAAGCATGTTTTACTTTTCTTGGATTCCATATGTGAAATGACTGTTACTCTTTGAAGTTTGAGAGGGAACCTTCATTTGGTTCACATTATTTAGTAATGCAAAATCTTTGAGCATTCATCCTGCTGAGAAGCAAAGGTTTCGAGCAAGGGCTAATATAACTACCCATTTTTATTCATCTATCTGACCAGATAAATTCTAAATGTACACTTTAATAGAGCTTAATGAGCTTTCTCACTGTTTATAGGCTCTGGCTATATCATGGTAATTAGCACTGAGGCGTTATTCACTCTTGTCTTAATAAAGATTTCATTTTAGCCTTTGTAAGAGGTCCTGCTATTTTTTGCTTCATTGCTTTGCTTTATTGAACATTATACGACATGGTAAGCAATTAAGTATGATTGCGGAAGAAATTAAACCACAAAAAAGTACATTAATGGTCAGGCTTAAACCCATAAAAGAAGTGAAATTGAAGTTAAGGTTGGAACCATACTTGTCTTAACTCATTGTGCCTGTGAACTGCAGCTTCTATGGTATTCAAGTCCATTTATTCTTTTCATCTCACTAACTGTACAAAATGGGAGAAATAAAGCCAATGTTTCCTATATAATTCAGCATTTCATTTCGTCATTAGTCTTTCAGGAGTTCAATATCTTACTAATTACAGTTTCATCTTTGTAAAGACAATGTTAAAAGCGTCCATGGCCACTACGTGCAAATGCAAATATACCTAAACATGTCTAGTTTTATCAAACACTCAGATCTTTTAAAACTATGTTTTTATATTGCTAAAAATAAATCAAAACTATTGGAAGAGACTGTTGTGGATTCTGTTTGTCTCGACATTGTTGCCATACCATTTAGGACTTCTTGGCGTCGGCTCTGGGAAAACTGTGATATCAGCTCGAGGTGTTTTACCTACTTCTTGGCCTTGGCATCCTGTCTCTGGGAAGATTTTGAGCTCAGCACAAGACCAAAAGCAATGCTCGGCAGTGCCTACGGAGCAGCGCTTGCACTTGAGCTGGCTAAAGGGGAGCATCAGAGCACACAGAAAGTGGGCGGACTCTTCAAGAATGGGGACATAAAAGAACTACATATTCCCCCACCGGTGCGCGACTTCTTCCGGGGCGCACGGCTGCTTTCCCTGAACATCACCTGCACCGAGGCACCGAGACACCTGTACCTGCACCGAAGCAGAGCCAGCGACACTTAGCTGCACTGGTGGTGGTGGTAACTATAATCTTGCTGCATCTCTCCTGATTGCTTGCTTTTCTTTCTTTTCCTTCTTCTCTTTGTCCTATTGTGCTTATGTGAATAAAGCTTACAAGGTTGTATGGCATTTGACCTCGTTTGCGTCTTAATCTTGCTCTTGGGATTGTATCGAAACCTCCCCCGACACTGGTTTGGGACAGCTATTTAATCACAACGACACATTTTTTAATGCGCATATATGATGTCACAAAAAAAATCCCAGTGTGCCACTTACATCTTTCTATGGTGTTCTTTAAATTTTGCACAGAAAAATTATTTTAAGTGATATATGTATTAGTAATTTTTTTTTTCTGCACATTCCTAAAAGAATGGCTTTTCAAGCAGCTGTGCTGGTTTACAATATAAAAGATCTGTTCTACCATAGGAAGCCTGGAAGAGAGAAAACATAAAAAAAAAAACATTTTGTTCTAAATTAACTTACTTTTAAAGTAAAAAAAAGAAAAAAAAGACAAAAACATAAAAGAAGACTGTCCATAGACTGCAAATTTTAAACATTTTTCATTTAAAGTATGCATATTTATAGGCAACTTGTATTACACAGACATGCTATGACAGATTCTTCATACTCCTAACTACAACATTATATTTTAAAATATCTTGTTAATGTATCTGCCTAAGGTGAATCTTTGCCCTTATTTGAAAGCAATTTCACAGCAAAGAAATAAGTTTTATGTGAAATGGTGATTTAACTGGACAAATAAACATTGTTTTATTTACCTATGAGTTTGATTTAATTCTAAGACAGGTAAATATTAGTTTAACTATTCTGACATAAAATGAGAATTAAAAAAAAAAATAATCATTCATAACTGAAAAAGCCAGGAGCATGAAGATATCTAGTATAAAAAAGCAAAAAGGATAAATAAATCATTCCAAAAAAAGGATCAACTGAACATGTCTCTTCCTCAGATTGTTCAGCTGATCGTAAGAGAAGGGTCAATTTCTCATTTTTTCAATCCCAATCACAATCTTTTGTAATCACTTAGTAAACAATAAGAGTAAAATAAACAGATTAGATTTTGTAGACAATCTCTTCTGAAAAGGTTTCAGTGTCACGTGTAGTTTGGTCAGTGACCTCAATGTCAGGCATGATAGGTAGGAATCTATATACAAAATAACCCAAAAGCAGGGACAATAAAATCTTTTACATCTTTTGCCGACAAATGAAGAAGCTTAGTTTCCCTAATAATAATGGTCAGATTATTGGGAAAGTCAATGGGATATTAAGGTCCCTCTCAAAAGACACATTGCATTCTCAAGATGTTTTACAAGCTATTATGCAATAAATAAATGTAAAGTGGCAGGTCATGTTGGCACACGTGTAGGTCTACATACAGGTGGCTATGACAGCAAAAACTCTGAAATGTTACCTATGTTTCTTTCATAGTCAAGGGGAGGAAAGTGAGTATCTCCAAGCAGAAATTTAAACCTATATAAAATATTAGCTGAACATGTTTCTATCATTATTAATAGTGTGTCTATGCACTGTATCAGATAAAAATTGATAAAAGTGAAAAATTCTTTAAGTTTTGAAGTATGGTCAAGTCCTTCCCAGATTTTTCTGGGAATTTACATGAAGAACATTTCCTTTTCTGGCTAACAATAATGGCAATATCAGAAAGCCTCATCTCTCTCTCTCCTTTCTTCCTTTGGTATATTATAAACTTAGTGTTTGGTCTTAGTTTCCTTATACACTAAAATCACAGAATAGCAGTGTAATTTAGGTTGAAAAAGACCTCTGGAGGTTATCTAGTCCCACCTCCTACACAAAGCAAGTATATATATATACACTTTATATATATATAAATATATATATAAAAATATATTTATATATATATAAAGTGTATATATATATATATATATATATGTAGTGTGTATATATATATATATATATATATTTAGATCAGGTTTCTCAGGGCCCTGATGAGTGGAGTTTTGAAAATCTGCAAGGAGCAGATTTCTCAGTGTTGCTAGAAAACCTCCTATAGTGTTTGACCACCCTAATTTAGACTTTTTCTTGAAGGGTTTTTTGTTTGGTTTTAGGTTTTGGTTTTATTTTGTCCTGACAGAAATTTCCTGGCAGTAACCTGAAACCACTGCCTCTATGCACCTTTGAAAAATAGTCTCACTCCATCTCCTCCATAGCTCCTATTTAGATAGTGAAAGACACTGATTTCCCAGTGAAAGACACTGATTTCCCCTCAGATCTTCCTCAGGCTCAACATATTCAACACCCTCAGCTTTTCCCTGTGTACTCTAGCCTTTAGTGACCCACTGTGAGACTTCTGGAGGACTCAAAGCTGAACACTTTCAGATTTGGTCTCAGAAGTACCAAGCAGAAAGGAATTACCATGCCAGCTCTGCTCTTGCTAACCCAGTTTCATGTGCATTTAGGTTCCCTCATCTTCAGGGCTCACTGCAGACTCCTGTTGAATTCATTTTGATTGAGCACTGAGTGCTGTGATGTGGCTACCATACAGCACAGCAGTAGGGGTTCCTAGGTAGCCGTTTACTGATCTGTGCCCCTCCTGTGAAAGAAGACCAATGATATTTCATTCCTCCAACTGTTTTTCCTCCTTGTCTAGCTCAAAAGGGATTACAAGTCTGTCATTTAGAAATTTTTGTTTAGAAGAGTGGGACATTGATTTGAAGCAGATTCCTATTTGTATGCAGTTGTGTATTTCAGCTGAGCTTTAGCATGACTGAGCTTCTTTACTAGCAATTATAAGGTATTAAAAAGCCCAAATCAATCAGTCAAATGAAGAAATAGAAACAAAAACACAGAGACAAAAATCTAGACTGATCTATCCTGCCCTGTAAACATTAATAGTGGGAAAAAAAAAAAAAATGGGGGAAAACTCAGTTTAGCATAATAAGAAAGCATAAATATCCCCACAAACAAGGTTGTGAGGATATTTAACTCCAGTTCTGGAACCATTTAAACAAATCTGTCATCTATGTAGGGTCTAACTATCCTTCTTTCTCAGACATGCTTCTCGTCCTATATCTTGTGGTAATACTAGTACTCATCAGAGTGTACAGTGAGCCTGTTTGCTGTGTATTGAAAAATAAGCCAGGAAGTTTTTGTTTGTTTGCTTGTTTGTTTGTATTTCCCTTTCTTCTTTATTACTTGCCCTCTTTCTCTCTTTCTTTCTCTTTATC
>VZSV01000238.1:437832-457601 GCA_013398735.1 Nothocercus julius | reverse complement strand
TCTCCCCCCCCCTTTTCTCCCCCGCTCCCTCACCCTCTCCCTCTCCCTCTCCTTCCTGCCTAGCTGCCTGCTTGCACATTTTCAACTTTTTTAGATCTTGAAAACAACTCACAATCAAATCTATCTCAGCTCTTACACAAGAGAGAGGTCAAATTAGAAGCCACGGGCTGCTGACATGATGAAAAATGTAAGGCAATGATAGAACAAAATAAGATCAGTTTAAGTTCTTGAGGAAATGAATCCAGAACAACAATGTTTCTGCCAGGTCTTCTTTTTCAAAAGATGAGAAACTGCTTTGCTAGAAGTGCTGAAAAAGAAATTACTTTGGTTACTTTACACCTTTTCTTCCTATGGCAGACATAATCCATATTAATACAGTGATTCTTGGATACTTAGTGACACGTAATTATGTTTCAGATTGAGAAATATCTGACATATGTTGATTTTCTTTGGGACACTTCTTGTCCTAGCTTACTCTGTTTACTCACACTATTTTTAAAGGAGAAACATTTAGCAGTGTTAAATGCATTTACACACACACACACAAACACACACACAAAAGAAAGAAAAGAATGCAAAAGGTATGCTCAAAACTGTTTTCCATAAGTTCAAGAATTACAAGGCAATAAAAAGTAGTACAAACACTACATAAGCAGGGACTGACAGCAGAGTTCTAAATGAATACAAGGTCCATTCTAGATGCAAACAACTTTTAAGAGAAACTATAATCTAATTGTAAAACTCACTAACAACACTATAAGCATTTTACAAGAAGTGGTGCAGTATGCAATAGATCCAATAGTTTTTAGTTCTTCAGCTTGAAGACTAATTGCCATCAATATATACAGGTCTACATCAGGGCTTGAAGTCAGATCTTCAGAACTATTATGAAAATACTATTACATCATTACCTCAATCCGTCATTACCTTATGCAACTAAGCACCTTAGCCCATGGCACAAATAATAAAGACACAGATGTTAAAGGTCAGTCATATTTTCATCTGAAAATGCTCTATTAATGAGTTTGAATATGAACCTTTAGATTACTGTAATGGAAAATATTTACAGAAAAAGTAAGTTTCAATGGTAGCTGAGGACATATATACATCCACTTAACTCTTTCCACTGAACATCTTTCTGTATTTACAGGAAAATTTATTATATGAAAGTGCAAAAGATCATTTCTCTAAGATTAGAATTAAATAAAATTCAGCATGATTTAATTTTAAATTTTCCATATTTGTTTTTGAAAAAAAAAAATAATGTTAAAACATAATGTTTCTTTTTTTTTTTTTTTTCTTGTTGTTGTTGTTGGTTTGTTTGTTTAATTTACCTGATACTAGAATGGAAGAATCTGTTCTGCATTTTGAAATAAAGTCTCCTGGAAATCCAATGCAATGCTACTAAGAAAAAAGAAGGCAATCACAACCATACAGAACAGAAGGAGAAAAAAAAAAGTTCATACTTCCTGAAAAGTATTTGTTTTTAAATTCTGCTTGTTGTTTTTAAATTGTTTTTAAAATTCTGTTTTAGTGGAAAAAAATGTTATAAGAAAGGCAAATAAGCCTACTAGACCATATCTCTTACTGAAGATTAAAAAGAAAAATCCTATGAGACAAATGTATTACTAAGCAGAATACTTAGACCATCCTTCGTATAACCCCGCTTATCCGTGAAAATAATTTTCATTTTCATATCTTCTAAGCTTTTATTATAACTCAAAGATAGAGATCTTAATTCTAAAATAAATCTCTCAAAATTCCTCTTATATGTATTGCAAGTGTCAATATATATAAAAGGGTGGAAAAATAGCTTTTTCTTATGTGAGTTTGCAGTCATAATAGAAAAATAATACTGCTTTAGCAAAAAAAAAACGGTCTTCAGACTTCACAATGAAAGAAAAAGAAATAAATAAATTGAGAAGAAAGAAGGAGCAGTTCCATGGAATTTTCTATGGAGTTTCTGTGCAATATTGTAAAACTAAATTGATCATCCATTTAATGTCTTTTTGGTTTCAATTTTGTTATATAAAGGACAAAACCTTGAACTTTACTTCTCTATCATAAGAGTAGCACCTGGAATTAGAGGAAACTGACTCCTGCTTTGTGACAGGCACCTAACCTTTTGTAAGCTTAATACTTGTAATCCAATTTAGGCAGGAATGAAAAATCACTTTCCAGCTATCAGTTTTTCTGTATCATATGTTTATTATGCAGCGATAGCAGAAATTTCACCTCACCCTGTTAATGTATCACTCTATGAGGGAGTAGAAGTGTCCTATGATAAGAAAGTCACTGAATATCAGTGACAGCAGTTTAGAACAAATATCCATTTCCTCAATCTTCATCTAGATACCTCTACATTTTGTAAAGTATCAATGAATGTATGAACTGAAGAACTAAAAGGTCATTGAATAGGAAAGGAAGGAAAGGAACTATTTAATAATACATTCAATAAAGTGTTTTTTTGTTGTTGTTGCTTTTTTCTTTTTTCTTTTTTTCTGTTGTATGACCTAACCCGTCTGAAACAGAAGGTTTTGAATGTATTTAATCCAACAAATTAAGATTAATAAGAAAAGCTAATTGTTTCTTGCTGCAAACAAAACAAGAATGTCTGTCATTTGTCAAAAGATCATGCGTTTCCCTGACGACAGTAAATATCCTAGTGGGGACAGAAGGAGTCCTGCTAGTTTTATACAGGTTACTTATTACTAGCCAGGTCAAAATAAGCAGCATAGATAACTCTTATTCATCAAATTAAATTCCTTATAGGTCAGTGATGCTGTTTCTATGTTTAATGTTTATATCCAATATCAAGGCTAACATTAACAACAGCATAGAGATGTCATAGTGTATTTTGTGGCCTGAGGCATCATGGTAATGAAAACCATTTGAGGATGAGAAATAAGCTTTGCAATATGAATCCTAAATTCTTCAAAGTACTCCTTTTTATCAAAGAACAGGTTGAGATTTTTTCACTATTCATATGTACTTATACATAGAAAAGTGATCTGACCCTGGTGCTATACAGCATTGCTGACATAAGCAAAAGTGGAATAGCCAGTGGCTGGAAGCTGTAATCAGACAAAATCAACCTTGAAATAAGGTGCATTTTCCTTGCTGTGAAGTAATTAAGCACTGGAATAGCTTACCATGGGAGGCAATGGACTAACTGAGCTTCAAGTTTTTAAAATGTGATTAGCTTTATTTTTAAAGTATAATTATTTAATCAAGTATTTTGGACAAAAATGACACCCCACAAGTGTTGGAAAAGGAAGAACCTGACTTTTTCAGGAAAGTGCTCTCTGGCACTGAAATTTGAGAAGACTTTCTTCTTTGTTTTGAGCGTAGCTGGATAGTTTTTTTGAACATAACTGGATAGCAAGTCCATAACATTCGCAGACATATGTAAGAAAATGGATAGAAGCAATAAGTAACTAAAAATGTTTCGGATACTAGCCTATGGGGATCACCTGTAGGGTTAATTTTCTCACAACCTGTCTTCTCCCTTCAGAGAAAAAGACCGAGTCAATAGTTTTTCACAGATTATCACAGATTATCATTGAATGGTTGAGGTTGGGAGAGACCTCTAGAGATCATCTAGTCCTACCCCCTGCTCAAACAAGGACACCTAGAGCATGTGGCACAGGGTGGCATCCAGGCGTGTTTTGAAAATTCCAGAGGAGGAGACTGCACAACCTCTCTGGGCAGCCTGTTCCAGGGCTCTGCCACCCTCACAGGAAAGAAGCTCTTCCTCCTATAGAGATGGAACTTCCTGTGTCCCTATTTGTAGCCATTACCCTTTGTTCTGTTGCTAGCCACCACCAAGAAGAGTTTGGCCCCATCCTCTTTACATTCTCTCCTCAGATATTTGTACATGTTAATAAGATACCCTCTTAATCCTCTCTTCTCCAGGCTAAACAGGCCCAGCTCGCTTAGTCTTTCCTCATATGATAGGTGCTCATATCCCTTAATCATCTTTGATGCTCTCCACTGGACCCTCCCTAGAAGGTTCCCTCTTGTACTTTTTCAGCTTTGGTATTCCTTTTCCCTGAAGACAAAATAAAGGTGATGCCTATACTTAGGTCTTTTTCCTAAGCAGTGACCATTGACTATCTTCTCTCTGATCACTGGCTACTAGCTCCACTAGCTCCAGCTCAGGCTGGTTGGTAAATAGCTTTTTGTTTGTTTGTTTTCTTTTAATCCAAAGGGACTTGGAGAAAAATGGCCATCCATTTTAGTAGAGAAGTATGATTTACTTTGTAGAATAACATAAGCAAATATAGGATAACTGGGTCATGTCTCAGATAATCAAAATTCCCTATCTTTGTAAGTGTCTCAGTTGCTGAAAGCAAGATGAAAGCAAGATAAAAGCATCTTGATTTCTCAGGATTACTCCTTGTGACACAGTGGCACAGTGAGGCACAATTACTATCTTCATAACCGAAAGACTGGTCTAAATATAATTCTAGGCTTATTTTAGGCTATTTGGGTGAAAATTGAACCAGTAGTATAGGAGAGATCGTTTTGTTATGTTGTTGTTGATTCTAATAGATCTGAGAAAAGATGTGGACAACAGTAGTCTTGGTTTTTTTTTAGCAAAGCTCTTAAAAATATGTGTAATTTAATATGAACTCAATTATGAGAGTTATACTGAGGTTAAACAGTTTTAAATGATATGCTAGAAAGGAACAGACTAAAAAAACAAGAATATAGAGATTTAGGGAATTGGCAGAAATATTGCATAAAATTTCAATAATATTTGCAATCATATCATGGAATATCTCAAAAGGCTACAATTTTAATGAATATTCTACATGCATTATGACTCTTTAAGCCTTTTGGGGATTAATAAAGCCATTAGTCATTTAGTCAAAATTAGATATGTTTACAGTAATTCACTGCCTCTGCCTAAGAAAAAGAAAAACAAAAACCTGATCCAAAGATATCAAGCTCAAAAGGAAGTTGGATAGACTGAACTGACAGGTTTTTCTGTAAGTCATTTATGGAATACAATCACATTTGAAAGTTAAAATTATTTTAGGAACTACCAAATGCAAGGAAATGATCTTGGTTTATATACATATATATGCTCAGCCATAAACTTGACCGCAGATCTAAGCTCCCCAAAGAAAACTCACCAAAGAGTAGGCACAGGTTTTAAATGCCAACATTATCTGCTATAGTCCAAAGGAAAAATATTATTTAATTTATTATCCTGATTTCCAGAAAGATTTGTTTGACAAAGTTGACTCTCTATTGTCTGTTATTCAAAATATTTTGATGAATTCAGAGCACAAGAAGCATCATGTGACATGCCAGCTGGATTAGTATTTTTCAAGGTATGGAAAATGTGAGAAACTAATAGCATAAAATTTACTCTAGTCTTTCTGCAAGGATTTTTTTTTTTTAACAATGTAATATTTAATGCATGGTGTATTTCCAGACAGATATTGTCAGCAAAGGATTTAGTTAAACTGAAACAAGTGTCAGCGCAAAATTGAATGCTACAAATAAACATACATATCAATGAATAGTCTCAAAAATGTGTGGTACATTTTGATTCATTGTATTACTTTTGTCTTCTTTGCCTTCAAATACTTGTAAAATTGAATTATGCCAGAATAAAAAAGCTACACAAATTCACAAATGAGAGTACATGTGGGGCAGGGTGGAAGAAAAAAGAAAAAAAGAAAGATATAGTATAGCTCAGTGAGAAAACCTTAACATCATGTTTGAGGTTAATCAGACCAAATTTATTAAAATACAAGTACCCCAGTTACTTTAACCTCCACCCCTTTATCTCCCTATCCTGCACTCATAGCTCTCCAGAGCAGCTAAAAGATGCACGCTTTGTGTGCTGCTGCAGCAGCTCCACATCTGGCTGGGCTGTCCAACTGCCTCCGGGACAGCAGGAGGCTCTTTTTGGCAACCACTTGAGCTGCTATAGCAGGTTCTGCTTCTTTCTTCAGCACAGTTTGAAATGAACTGTTATCATCTGTCTGTATAGAGCCTAACTCCTCTTTTTCCAAACTGGCTTCCAATAAAGATCTAGATTGTCACTGGACTGTTAGTCTGAAGAAAGCAAAAGTTATGTTTGACTGTACTGAATTTCATCTGCTGTAGGGGTATCCTTCCTTAATGCTGTTTCTTGGACATCCTAGTAAGATATTTGTGTACTAAATCAATCTCAGTGAGATTCTGTTTGTTTTGAATGCCATCTGCTGTGTAAATGTTGGAAATCAATATTTTTTTTTTTGTTCCAATGCAGAAAAAAATATGAATAAATGTAAGGACCTGTCTGGGGAGAAGCATCTAAAAATTTGGACAGTCACTTTTTTTCCAGAGTAACTTCTGACTATAAATCTTGAAGAGCCTTCTTCATATGTAATAAAATTTCAGCTTAAGGATTGTTGCATACATTTCTGAAATGCCACAAAAATTAATAGAAGCACAAGAATATTAGTAGTTTTAGATTTGGAAAGGCAGGCAGATGGTTCAAAGATTCTGAAAGACAGAAAACTTTATTATCATTTTTTTTCCATTAAAATCACAAAAACAATGATTGTAAAATTTAAATTAAAGTCTCTTCAGTCATCCTCTAGATACACTTGTTTTTTTTCTGTTAAGTATTAAGAGTGTCTAGGTAAGGTGGAGATTGTAAAAAAATGTTAAAGTTAAAACACGCAAGTGCTTCTTTGATAGTTATTAAATGAACAGCTAGATTGTCACTAGATTGTCACTAGACTGTTAGGATGAAGAAGGGGGCTGAGGAATACATTCCTTTTGAATTATTTACTGTATTTTACAGTTGTACTTTAAAGTACTTCAGGAAAAAGTATCCTTCCATCTCTCTGACATTAATATCAACTTTAACCTAATTTGGAGACCTTTTCTGATGCTCAAAATTCCCCTCATAAGCATAGTTCTTATGTTTCATGCCCATACCTGGACCCTGGGCTCATTTTACCAATTCAGTCTCAGAGTTTAAGTCTGTTCAGATGTAGGTTTTTGTCTGTTCCTCAGTCCTGCTTGAAATTTGCTGGTGAATTATACACCAAAAAAACAAAAACAAAAACAAAAAAACAAAAAAAACAAACAAACAAACAAAAAATCAAAAAAGCAAACAAAAATGGTCTGCATATAACAGCTAAATTCACTAATGGCAAATATAAGAACAAAGAGATACCTCCAGTTACTGACTCTTACACTTTCCCACATTAACATTTACCATGGGCCCTCCAGGCGATGGCTTGGAGCCCTGTGACTATGGTCCCTGCTCCTGATACTGGCACTCAGTCTCTTGGTTGCTGCACATGCTCAGCCTCTCAGCTGCTCCTTGTGACCAGCTGCCATTGCTGCTTCTAGATTTCACTCATTCCAGTCACTTCAGTTGCTGGCATCTAGATCTTGCTGCACTCACATGTATGACAAAGAGTGAAATTGCACAGAAAATAGTTAAGAAAGGATATAATAAGCTGATATAATAAGACTGAAGATTGCCATGATCAGGTACAAGCCTTGGTCAGACAAGCATACTGACCGATGCCTGCTCACACAGAGCTCACCCTTTTTATCCTTCCTCCTCCCTGTTCTCCTCCACCTCCCGACCCTTCTTCATTCTAGACATGACCTCACACCCTTTTTCCCTACTTTGACACTTTCTCCAACCATGCTTTGATAAATTTTTCACTGCCTCACACCACTCCCTTCAAAAAAAATACTCATGTTAATTTTGTTCCCCCTTCTTATGAATGACAAAATCGGGTTGACTCTCTTCAAAACCAGCTGTTTCTAAATGCTCCATCAATTATGGCTGAAGAGTCTTCTTGTTGGCTACTGTCTCCATGACTCAAAGGTTTGTGTTTCTGTTTTCTCCTTATTGCTTTCTGTTACTTATTATTCCATTTGAACTGAAAAGGCCCTTGATCCAATAATCTTAATGAACCAGATGATCTCACATTCCACGTACCCTCAAAGAGACTTTTCAATATTTGAGACCATCCTTGTCATAAGACTTGAGGGTAGCCACTGAAACTGCTAACCAATCAGAACACAGTGATGCCATTTTATGCCCATCTGTTCAATAATACTACATCCAAAGCCCAAAAGATTGGACAAGAAATATGACAAAGCAGATGGCAAGCAGTGGTGATAATGATCGAAAGGTCTAATGGGCTTGGGGAATATTTAGAATCCCCATCCATTCTTCATGCAAGAAGAAAAAAACATCGATAAATAGCAAATGAGAATTTACACTTCATTCTTCCAAGATGTAAACTATTTTAACATAATTACATTTTCTCCTACAGCCAAAGCACGTCAAGCAAACATGAAAAAGTTACAATAAATAAAACTAACAATTTTATTAAACATCTTGCAGTTGCTTTTGTGCATTTTCTGTGTAGCTAATGAACAGTCTAATACAGATGAATAAATAAAGACCAAATTACAATGATAAGCCATTCAATATTCATTTATTGCAAGAATTCATTAAATTATTACTTAAATTAAATTATTATTATTAATTTCAATCATTATCATTTAATTATTATTATAAATTAGCATTATTTGTTGCAATTAAATTATTAAAATGCAATTTATTGCAACATTGTCTGTTGCCACAGATCATATATTGTATCAATTATTATTAAAAGTCAGTTTGTTAACTTCTAAAAAAATCTACAGGTATAATGCTTTTCTTTGTTTTTGATTTAATAATCCAACTTTGTTATCACACCACATACTAATTTACAATGAAAGTGTATAGACCTTTGTAAAGATATGATAGAAAACATTTATTATAGAAATTATTTTATTCAAGATGTTGCACTTACTTGCTTACTCAGTCTTTCCTGTTGAACTGTTTAAATTTAATAGCAAATGATGGAATAAATAAAAACAAATTACTGGCTCCATTTTGACAATTCCAGACACTGGAAGCCATTAAGCAAGCATCCATGAACATGTCTTATGTTGCACAAGATAGACTTGTCAGGGATAGGGTCTGTGGACAGAACAAGTGAATTAATTAGATCCAGATCCAAAGACAAACTGTCCTCTCAAAAATAATGGTGAGGGAGAGTGAATCAGTCATTATTTTAATGTCTTCAGGCTTTGCACATAGCTTCAGGAAAGGAGCTCACAACACCAAGAAAAATACCTTTCCTAGGATCTACAACAGACAGCACTTTCTGAAGGAGCCTGTGCGATCACTCCTCTTTGCCTCCAAAATGATTGCTTTAAACTGTCTTCCTGCCTTAAATTTCACATTTGTGTGAAATGGATTTTAAAGACTGAAAAAAAAAATCCTTACATACCAAAATTATTTTCCTCTTAAAAACACTTATAGGAAGTAATGTATACTTATAGGAAGTAATGTGTATTTTCCACATAATTTCATGAATGTGTATTTTCCACATAATTTCATGATACTTGCACAGACAAATATAGAAAATGAAGTTGCTTCCAGTTCATTAGTTTGAATCCACAATGCCCAGAAGAACAGAGGAAGAACCTACCTGTTATTTCTGGATGCACACCTTTCACATCTCTGAGAACTTGCTGAGGTTCAACATCTTATAGCCATGAAAGATAAAATTGTGAGTTCAAAAAAGCAAAATACACAATCTCAGAAGGAAAACAAACAAACAAACAAACAAACAAACAAACAAAAAGGTGGAAGGAGCTTGAAAGGGCTCATCAGCTCATGCTTAAAAGAGAGAAGATAAAGGAAATTAATAGAGGAATAGGACCCATGGTTTAATATGATGAATGAAGTTTGTCTGAATGTACTCTCTCCTATTTGTGTTTTTTAGAATATTTTTGGGGAGTGTAAACCAATAATTCACATCCTCTTAAAATTTGAAAGAAGTTATCATAATACTATATTTGTGCATGGAAGTGTTGAAAACATAGATGAGCATTTTTAAGAATTAGCAGTTTGTCAACATGTGAAAGGTGCAGGCATTCAGTAAGATATATATTTTTTTTCATAGTCGTATAACCAATATTTGCTGACTTTTCCACTCTTTTTCTACTGTGATGATGCTTGATATAAATTTCTCCATATTCCCTATAATATTACAATGCCAAATCAGACATTTGGAGTTTTTCATCCTCGAAACATTTTACATAGACTACTTTTCCTATGACCTATAGTCATAGTACAGACCTTTTTGTCTGCAGTTTTTTGAATACATCACTGAAATTTCATCTACACTTTTCTAATGAATAAAAAACTGTCTTTACTAATGCAAACATCTTTTGGAAAATTTTTGTGTGTAATCATGTTCTAGACTATTCTAGACTGATTTTAGACTGAGTAAAATTTTCATTGCCATGCTCTACTTGAAGTCAAGGATGGCCTCACTCAGCCTTAGCTTGAAACAAGGGTGCTTTTGAGGAGTCTCTAAAATGTGTATAAATAGCGAATGAGATTTAAAAGTTTTCAATATGTTGCTCTTCCGTATTGAGAATTATAACAAGGATTTTATTAAGGAAGGAAAAAAAAAAAGAATAAAGATTGTAATAGATATACTTGTAAGTTGAATTTCAAGAATAATGGCATTTTTGTGAGAGAGAAGTAATCAATATTTCATACAGAAAAATAAATTAAAAAATGACATATTGAGGAGGGTGAATAAAGAAATCATGCAGATGACTACTATTTTTGTGGAAAACAAACAAAAAAAACTATACCCTAAGAATCAGACTGAAAGCCCATGATTTGCCTTATGCAAAGAATTTTATTTGCTATTCACAGAAGAAATGAAAGAAGTTCCAATATTTGTCCCTTGTAAAAAATATTGGGGAGAGAAAAATATTGGTCCAGAGAGAGCAAAGGGAGATACGGCTAAGGACAATGTCATGTTTAGTTAGATTATTCATACTGAAAAAAGAGGAATTATAGAAATATTTTTTTTTTCTGTCAATGTGATAAACATGCATCTGTCCAAGTCTCCCTGCTGAATATTTTTCCTATCAAGATTCTATTGAATGTCATTATTCAAATTAATAGTCATTTTTTTAACCTTTTCTACATATAACTATGATATATTATTTATCCACTGAAGTCTAGATGTGTTCACCTTTTCATGTGTAGGAAACAATGGAAGTCCAGAGAACATAAAGCCAAACTTCACTGAATGCTATAGTTGTCTTGATTACTCCTTCAGTGTTTCCACAATCTAGCAAAAACCGTCTTTCAAGCACCTACATATAATGTGTCTACTGAAATTATAATATAAGAAATATACACAGGTAATGGGGATTCACAACCTATTGTACTATGGTGTAATACTGTTACAAGAAACACAAAAGATATTAAACTAAGTTGTAGAAAGAAAATATCTATCCAAAATTCCTTAGAGGAATTTCCACATTGTGAAATCTATCATTCTGGGACGGAACTCTTTGAACTGTGGAGGAAATAGCTGTTGCATGCCCAAGTTTTGCTGGAAGAAAGTGTCATTCATCCATACTGTTGTATTATGAAACAGTAAAGCACTGAACATCTAAATACAGCCTAGTGGGTCTGTATCAGTGGGTCTATATCAGACAAAGTCATTTCCACAAAACATCAAGAGTCTGGATTAACAGCCAATGTACTAACCTAGAAAATTCAAAATGAGTATAGAGCAATAATATTTTTTTTTTTAAAAAAACAAGTCTAGTATAGAATCTGTCATATATAGTGCAAACAAGAAACTTCTTTCAGCAAAACTCCCTTGGCAGTGCTCATTTTCTCTTGTCAGACCCTACACACACACACACACACAGCATCCTTCCCTTTATTCCTGCTCTCAACCCTAACCCTAACCCTAACCCTAACCCTAACCCTAACCCTAACCCTAACCCTAGTTTTGTTTTGTTTTGTTTTGTTTTTCCCAGGCCAACACAGGGATGCAGAAAACCTACTGGAATCTGCCTAGAAACTGCTTCCACTACACCTCTAGTGATAGCATTCTCCTTCTCTTTGAAGACCCTGAACAAGCCCACTCCAAAGGCATCATTCCCCTATCATCTTATTATCAAACCTAACCCTAACCCAAAACATTTTCTGACCAATTTTAATACGGAAACCGCCATACATGTTGCAAACACACATGTGGGCACTACTCCTGGGTATGGCCCACAGAGACCGCCATATGTAATCCTGAAAAATGGCTTGTCCCAGCAAAGCTTTCTTGGCAACACTCACCTTTGATCCCTTCGAATCTGTCTATCCCTTTATACCCTTCTCTCAATTGTAGCTCAACCCTAATGCTCAACTTTTTTTTTTTTCAGGCCGAGGCTAGAAGAGACCATCATATGTGGCACCAGTGAGAAACTCCTCCCTGCACAGCTCTTTTGTCAGGAGTCACCTTCCTTTGGCAGGCCCTGCACCCACCTGCTTCAACAATCCCACTTCCCCTTTCTTCTTCTCTCAAATCTAGCCCTAATCTTAAGCCTATATATGTCATGGACCACTTTGGTAAGTGTAGGAAGTTGCTTTTAGTTTTTTACATTCATGTGTGTTCTTTTTTTCATTTTCCTGATTTCTTTTTTTGCAGAAATAAAATTCTACTTTAGAAATTAATTCATAAATTTTGAATGAAAATTCTGTACTTTAGAATATTGATCCCTTTCAATTATCCCTTCCTATAAGGGAGAATAAAAATGTATAAAGTAAAACAAATCAAAATTAAACACATATGCACAAATAGATTAACTAATTTTTTTTTCCTTCTTACTATATTCATTGCTATTCATGAATACTTGGACATCCAATCCCAACTATTTCTATTTGCTGATTATCTCATGAATTCAAATTAAACTAAGAGAACTTGACGTAAGAGAAAGGAGTTGAAAGGCATGATGGCACAGGTTACCAGTGGAGTTAAGATCATACAAATGTACAAATGAGCTGGATTTAATAAAAAAATGTCTTTTGTTCATTGTTTTTGGGAAAAAAAAAAAAAAAAAAAAACAACAAAAAAAAAACACTACATTGATCTACTTCATTCTATAAGGAATATAAAGCATCTGTTTCCTGTAGATGTGAAAACACCATTGTGTTGTACTCAGAGAACTGTGTCTTATGCAAATTACCTGTGACCCACATTATGAAATTCTATCATTTGGAGAATTATTTGGCCTTATATCTTTACTAAATGTAGTAAAAAATTGACTATATTTGATGTTGGCAGTTATTAGTCTTAAAGCACAAAAACATTAGAAAAGTCCACTTCTTGTGTTAGTAATTGAATTTCAGAAGCAATTACTTTGATTTTGACAGCTGCCTTTGCAGAGTAAGCTACTATTCTTTTTGTCAGAGTTTTACCCAGTATCTTGTTTCAGCATAGACTGTTTCTAACAAAAACCTCAGAATTTTCTCTCTTCAGTGGTTCCACACTAAGATAATCAGAGGTCCTTTCTAGGACTTTATATCTTGATAAAACAAAAGTCAACGAAAATTTCCCTTGAAAAATACCAAAAAACCTCAGGAAAAAAAGGAGTCTCCAGTTGAAGTACAAAGCTGTTAAGCCAACCAATATTTTAACAATAGATTCCTCTAAAATACGCTTACTGGTATTCAGGTGTTCCTTTTAAGTTTTTAAGACATTATCAGGACCTAATGACATTCAAGTATATATTTGTAAAATGATGGGTTACTTATATATTTAGCACTCAGATTTTTTTTTTTTATTTTTATTTTATTTTTTTTTTTAATAGCAGACTTGATGATTGACTTACAGGGATTGTAAGCGGAGCCTAATGTTAGCTGCTTTTTCATTGGCAAATGGGAAACTTTGGGGCATTCTCTAACTTATTCAAAAACCCCTTTTCTTAGCCAGAGACTCACCTTTTCCTATTAATTTCTCCTAAAATTATCTCTGTCTAGCATTGAAACAATATTTTAAAATTATAATTTGAGGTGGCTTTTACATATGCAGTTCATGGGTTATATGTGTATTTTACAGAAAAAAAATGAACAGAAAGATCATTTTTTGTAATTCTGCTTTCTTTATGTTTTTTTGTTTTTTTTTTTTTTTGTAATTCTGTTTTCTTTATGATTTAAAATTCCAGAATAGAGGACAAAAAGAAATACGATGTTTCCATTGTGTAGAAATCTGACTTTTTGAATGAATATATTCTAAAGAATATCTTAACAATACTTTTAAGATTCTGAAAACTGTTAAAGTGTATATTAAGAAATCACTTTATTCATGCTATTTTTGAAATAATTT
The DNA here is from genome assembly GCA_013398735.1 of Nothocercus julius. Classification (NCBI taxonomy): domain Eukaryota; kingdom Metazoa; phylum Chordata; class Aves; order Tinamiformes; family Tinamidae; genus Nothocercus; species Nothocercus julius. The sequence continues at coordinate 443,370 of VZSV01000238.1, read as the reverse complement.
TAAAAGCAAAAGAGTAATGATACTTATAAATAGAGTAACCCTCTAATATAGCAGTGTTTTTTTATTTTGCATTCTTTCAGTGAAGCTTAGTTATTGGCAGGCGGCAGTGTTAATGATTCCATAAATTAAATAGTGTCAAGGAGTGTTCCCAGGCTCTGGGACTGATTATTTATCTAGTTAAGTTGTGAGAACAATCCCAGGCACAGCTTGTCTTGGACCAGCTGGCACTCTGCACTGCTGCAGAGGCCAGAGTCCAATCCCAGCAGGGCTGTCCTGAGTACACTGTTTTGGAGAGTAACAGAGTTTAATACTATGGACAAAAACCTTCCTATGGCAGATGGCTCCACCGTCAGAAGATGGTCCTGGATATGTTTAATTTATTAGCACTGACATGAACAATTAAGTAGTGAGGACAACCTAAGTTTTATTCATTGAAAAGATCTTTTAAGTTGAATTTCATGGTAAAAACCCTTTGAAGTATACTAGCATTCAATTTGACACACAGTAATTTCATTTGAGTTTAGATCTTTACCAGATGCCGTGTAAATTATCCTCAACTGTCACTATGGCCAAAGGAAAGACACTCACCTAACCTATGGTAAATATCTATCTCACAACAAACTTAATTTCCTCTAGAGAGGTTTATTCTTCATTGACTACAAAATGAACCTACCTCCAGTTCTGCTATCTAACTTTTAGATAGCTATACACAGGTTGAAAATAAATTGCAGCCTGAATCAGTTATTGTCTTTCCTGTTTCAGAAGAAATATTTATTCAGAAGAAATATTTAATTCACCTTTGTTATAATCTCATGTTTCCATAGGAACACATGTTGCTGTGTTTCTTGATAGCAATTATTCTTCAAGTGTGCCACAAGAGCATTTAATTTCTGCTACATTACCTGTAAAAAAAAAGTGAAAGTTTCAGATGAGGCTGATTATAAAGAAAAATAAAAATTGTCCATCTCAACATAATATCAGTGTATTAATATTCTGTTCCTTTTGTTTTCTTCAGTTAGCATAGCTCCTTAGTGGGCACATGTATTATCTTTTTTATCATCTTTATGATCATAATAATCAATTTCCATATTGTGAGTTTCATTCATAAAATAAAATATTGAAAGAGTGGTGAAAGCAAATATAGGTCAATGGTAAAACTGGAAGCGGTTTGAAGAATTGCATGATACTCTTTCAATTTTCTGCTTAAGTTCATCTTTGTGCTTAAATTCATCTGGACCAAAATGCCATTATAACTTTCACTTTTTTATAGTTAGCAGATTCAGCTTTTTCTATGGTCAAAAATCTCGTCTTCCTATCACTGTGAAAATCTCAAAGTTACATCACCACCTTTCAAATATATGACTAAAAAGACTTCATACCAATCCAAAAGCCATGCAAAAAGGCATTCTGCTGGCCATTATTGTGACTGTTAGGAGAAATAAATATTAGGAAAATTAAGTCAGAAAAAAGCAAATTCTATATTTTCAATTATGTAGTTATTCACAGACAGCAACAGAAATTGACCTGGACTACTTTTGGGCCGCTCAGCATTTGGTGAAGTAGAATGAATTTTCTCTTTTTTGAGTCAGACTACCATTGTTAAGTATTTTTTTTTTACTGCAATTCAGAAGAAACATTTAATATCACATTTGTTGCAATCTCATATTTACATAGGATCACGTTTTGTTACTTGGACAGTCATGGCCTAAAGGAAATAACCTTTCTTTTTGTAATTATATGTTTAATTATGTTTTGTTAGTCTTAGTTTGGAGGGGGGAATACATTAGTCCATTTCTGAATTACTGAACAATGGAAAATAATACGCTCTTCAGCACTGTTAAAGTTGTTAATGAAGAAACACCACTAACCCATCCTACCCAGGGATTCCACAGACCCTAGGTCTATGTCCAGGATCATAACACAATTCTTTAGCGCTCTTAAGGAATGAAAGCAGGAGATCTTAACCCTAAGATTTTTCTCTTGTCTGCACATGTGGGACCCGAGCACATTCTCAGGTATTGGGCCTCTTTCTATTTTTTCTGCTTTCCTTACTTCCCTCACCGTTTTCCAACACATAAACTTTGTTAAGAGTAAATTAAGCCCTAAAATAGAAGAAAATGGAAAACTTAGCTTCGGACAGTATAGATCATACATTTGATACAAGTGACAGTCATTGCAGTTGGAAGACTTCTCAGAGAATGGAACGATAGTGGAGTAGATGAGGGCTGAAACCAAAAAGAACAGTAGAAGCGGTATGTGTAGGCAGCTGGAAACTCATAAAAAACTTGTGAGAATTGTCATATAAATAGAGTATATGGAAAGGCCCTTCTGCTGCCACAGAAAACTAAGCTGAATCATCAGGGGGTAATGGGTACAAATTAAAACACGGGAAGTTCCATCTCTATATGAAGAAGAACTTCTTGACTGTGAGGGTGACAGAGCCCTGGAAGAGGCTTCCCGGGGAGGTGGTAAAGTCTTCTTCTCTGGAGATCTTCAAACCCTGTGTGGATGCGACCCTGTGCCACATGCTCTAGGAGTCCCTGCTAGAGCAGGGGGGTTCAACTAGATGATCTCTAGAGGTCCCTTCCAACCTCAACCATTCTGTGATTCTGGGATTGTCTGCTTTAGCATTCTGATGATGATGGAAGGGACTAACTTGGAAATTATGAATTCAATTAAGCCCATTATCGGTCCATACTCCACCATACTGCATATTTGAAAACTATCATTTCAAAATAGACTAATTTTTTGTTTTCACATGCCCCCAGCTTTATGAATAATATTAATTTTAAAAAGCAGCAAAATTTCTGATTTTTTTTTTGTTTAAAAAGTATGCCATAGAAATATACTCTTATTCAGGCTCCCATGTCATGAGTACTCTCGAATTTTTTTTGCAGTCAAGGTGACTCAAAAGCATGCACATATGTCTACAGACAAAATTTGGAGCTTGATATTGCATTGCATTGCAAATGAATACTAAAGCTTGCTAAGGACTTAAAAGAAATAGAAGACCTCAAAGTGCTAACTAAACAACTTCTTTCTAATAGGATTACTGAGTGTTGGACTTCATTAATTTTCTGTATTTGTTCTGAGTTAAGAGCTCTCCTTATGTGATTTTCAATGTAAAGCTAATATGAGGTCAGGCTCACAGTAATCCTTGGGCTGGGACATTTCTCTTTGCTTTGAATTTTTTAGATCTTAGATCTGTGTGTATTTTACCTGCCAATTGAAACTAACTTTCCTTCCTTCCTTCCTTCCTTCCTTCCTTCCTTCCTTCCTTCCTTCCTTCCTTCCTTCCTTCCTAAGTATTGCATAGCAATAGCACCACTGAAATTTAAAACTATAGCTAAGCACTGTGCAGTTATTGGAAAACATTATCTAGTCAGGCAAAAGTTAACAATATTTCAGATGTATCAATACTTAAACACAAAATAATGTTTCAGGGTTCAAATCTACAAATTCTATTGTCACCTGAAGCCTGAGTTCTAAACCAGCACTTTAACTATGTTCAGCTGACACTGGATTTTTCATCAGTGTAAGTAACAATGATTCTAACCAGCAATGATTCTGCTGATTGTGCTTTATTGTAAAGGTCTTCTGTCAGGAATAAGATAGCATCCCAGAATAACTTGAAGAGTGTTACACTCTCTCTGACAACAGGGTGAGCAGAGATAGTGTTGGTTATTTGACAACATGGAGTTAAAAAAATCTGAATCCAATGTTGTCACAAAAAAGCTAGGGGGCAGAACTCCCTCCCCAAGTGTAGCACAGAAGTCATTAGACTTTAAATAAGCATAGTATTCTATCTGACAGGTAAAGAAAACTAGGAAAATATGACAGATCCTAGAGGTGTTTCAGCTTTCAAACTGAAAGGCCACATGGTAAAACAAGCAGTCCTAGAGAAAAACAATTATTTTTTTGTTCCTATAGATCAGGTTTACTGTTGTTTGTAACACATTATATGGGAATTACCCTGTAGTTATTCACTACAAGTTCCCTGTTTTGTCCTTATATCATTATAAGTAGGAATAGACAACCATTTGGAAAGATAAACATCGTGCTTATTTTGAAGGGTTAGTAGAACCCTCTTGAGTAAGAATGACATCAGTCTTCCAGAAAAAAAAGAGAAAGGAAAAAAGAATAGCAAATCCTTCTGCAAGTCAGGTCCAGGAACATGAAAGACAAGTGATTGGGAACTGCTAGTACAGAGGTATCGGGGCCAAACCATGACTGACAAATTTGTTAGCATTCCAGGAAGGGAAAACAAGCTCTCTTGACTGTTTAATGTCATTTTTAAAATGTTATATGATGGGACAGAAACACTCAAGAAGTTCATAGACAATAATAAATTGTAGGGAGCAGCTGATACTTCAGAGAAATCTTCACGGTCTTGAGGAACAGCCTGAGAGGTATCTCAATATAGTCAGCAAAGTCGAATGTGAAATCCTTCATCAGGGCAGAATAATCCCAGAGTCACACTATAGGCTTGCTTCCAGATGACTAGAAAGCAGAATTACAGGAAAATGCATGGATGTCTGCAAGACAAGAAGCTGAATGAATCAGCAGCGAGTCCTTGCAGTACATGCCAACCACTGAGAGGCCTGGATTAGCACGACTGCAACCAGCAGGTACAGGCAGGTGATTTTTTCCATACACTGATTATCTGGAGTATTGAATCCTGAAGTAGTTTTGTCTACACAGCACACGAAAGACATTAACAAGCTGGAATTGAGTCCAATGGAGGGCTTAATCAAGGGCTAGGGGACTAGACCCCAAGATATGTGGCATTAGGGGAAAAAGTGACTAAATTCAATCTGTCAAGCAGAACAAGCAAGGAATAGGCACCAGGGAAAAGCTTCTCCTTCACTCACACATCCATATCATGGTCAGAAACCCCCTACAGCTTCCAGTCCAGCACAGTCTAGCTTCGGGAAAAGTGACTCTTTCTCCACTTCGTCTCAGTGCTGGGCTCTGGCCAGTGGCTTGTGTCGGAGTACAGTACCAGGTTCTTTCTGATATTCCACATATAATATACAAACAAATCTAAGGGAAAGAAGAGTTTTCAGTCTGCGGAAAAAGTTTAGAAAGGAACTTAATTACTCTTCAATTGCACTATGAATTGCACAGTTGCACAGTGATTGAAATATTTTTAAAGTACTGTTTTTAAGTTTTATTACTAAGTCTAATGAGTTAACCATAAGGCATTTCTCTTAGCTTTTATCACATGAGTGCTCTTTACCAGCTGGCGTGTGCTGAGTGTCCATAAGAAATCAGACGAAGTGAAAAAAGTATCTGTGTGTCAATAAAAAAACAGTGAGAAGACTGAAAAATGCTATCCTATTCTGTTTAACCTCTTACTAGTTCCTATTAACTAAGCTAGTACTTACAACGGCATACTTAGGGCAATGTTATGATTCCCTGTTTCTGTTTTGTTCACTGTAGTCCTCTAAAATCGGGCTTTCCACTGACTTTTACTTTTGTCATCTAGATGCCTGGGAATGTCTGGAGTCAGAGTAGGAAGATTTTTTTTTTTTTTTT
>VZSV01000238.1:416694-433984 GCA_013398735.1 Nothocercus julius | reverse complement strand
AAAAAAAAAAAAAAAAAAAAAAAAAGTGTGCATTCTGTGTTATTATTGTATTATTATTTTGTTTCCTGGATAGCTGTTTCTCAAGGTGAAAAGTACTGTTAAGTATTTTAAAAAATCTATTATTATTTCAGAAAGCATGGTTTATGCATGGTTTTACATGTCCTCCTGCTTATGTAAACATTGGTCCATTGGTCACTGGTTGCCGTCTTTCATTGCTTTTTATTTCCATGGGAGAAACACCAAGATTCTCAATCATTGATCACAAACATGCTAGCTCTAGTGCTGTAGTTCTATAACCTGCAAGCCAATTAGGATATGGTAGAAAGACATAATATATAATAAGAATGAAATTATTATGGTGCTAGAAGGCACAACTTTTCAGCTGCCCATTCAGGACAGCATGGTAGCTTAATTTTCATCAAGTATTCATCCTTCCACAAGAACCAATCTTCTCCGCTCCTGGAAAATCTTTCTGACTCAAATATTCTAGGAATGCTACAATCCTCCATAAGCCTGAAGGCACAAGAAAGCACAAAAACAATATTCCAAAACATTCAAATGTGGATTGAGTATACATTATTTTGCAACAGTTATTTAGGACTATTCTGACTATATCCTTGCTGGCGTCACAGTTCTCATGTGTAACAGTTCCACTCAAGGTGAGCCTTATATGGTGTAGAAGGCTCCTGATATCCAGGCATGTGGGTGCTTCTCTCCCACCCCCTATTGCTTTCAATATTTATTGCTTTCTATAATTAGGGATAAACTAAATAAAATAATCCCCAATTACTGCCAGTGACCTCACTAATAATGTAGCCCCAAGACAGTTTCTTTGACTCTCTACATATCTGGGGCCAATTAGCATTTGTCACAGGAGTTTCTCCTACCTCAGATAGGTTACAGAAATGTGCAGCTAGCAACTATTACATTAAAAAGTTTGACTTTGTTTCTCTGTCCTTCTAGCTTATACATAATGTAGTCTGCTAAAGCTGGGCAGATGTAATCACAGTCTTAGTAGTGATTTCAGGTAGATGGGGGTGTTTCTGTCTTCTTATTGTATCTACTAACCACTAACATGTAAAAATAAATGAAATGTGGAGCTAGAACCAAACAGCCAACCTTACTGACCAAACAATCTGCAGCAGAGAAAATGAATCAATAACTTGAATATATAATAACTGGTTTTGGACTCTGCCCAGAAAATAAGTAAATAAACAAAATCAAACATAAACATCAACTCAAGCAACTCAGCTGCTTCCTGGAAATTATATCCAGTGAGCAGATATCAAGAACATACAGACCTTGATCAATGGAAGCTACTATTTTGCCAACATAAAGACAGACTAGTTCTTTTTCGGTATATTGCCTTTCTAAACTGGCAACTGCTGTTACTATATACTAGATACTTAATAGCATATAGCAAAATTTGCTCAAAAGAGCTCAAAACCTACAGTCTTCCATAATATTCTCCTGCAGTATGTTGAGCCATGTCTCTGGCATTTGGCAAAGTTTTAATATATGCTAGTGCTATCTGTGGTGTTTCAGGAAGGCTTGGAAACAAGAGGCAACATCTTGCGGAGGAAATAACAAACTCATATAAACGCATTATGCTGATTCCAGTGTGATGACATTTTCAACAACAACAACAAAAAGGTTTTATTTGCTTGTTTGTTTTATGGAGATAAACTTGTTTACACATAGCCTTTCCAAATACTAAAGAATCACAGAACAACTAAAATTAAAATAAGGTTGAGATTATTTATGAAGCATTTTTGCTGGTTTTCTGAATATGGCATTTTCTTTTGGATTGCATGTTGCAAAACGAAGTGCTTAACATACTGTTCCACATAGTCATTTAAAAATGCAAAAGGTTAGTAAATTGTTAATTTCAATTTTGAACTAGAAAAAAAAATGTGAAAAATAAATATTCTTATCTCTTGATTTCATTCTCTTCACAACCAATTTATGGTCAAGACAGGATATTCAAATGAAAAGCTTATAAAAAAAGAAAAAAAATAAAGAAAATGCAATGACAGGTAATAACAGAACATTTTAGCAGTTTCTTCTACTTTACTTGCTACCCTGAAAACAGCAACTTATAGTGAAACACTAGTTAATTAAAATAAACTTCTGCCTAGTCTTTAGATTTTTTCTTTTCTATTTCTTATCTGTCCTTGTTGCTGTTGTTGTCATTTTCAGGCTTTTCACATTGCAACCATATCACTGAGAGCATAATCTTCATAAAATTCTGCCCCTTAACAATACACTTGCATGCTGTAAACTTTTTATTATCTGTGAAAGCACAATGTCAGATGTGTTTTCAATGAACAAAAAAAAAAAAAATCTGTTTTTTGTTATAATTTAAAATTCATAAGCAAAAAATTTAGGATCTTCAGCAAGTACCATTAATGTTGGTGTCATTTAATATCTTAATGTGGAAGTTTACCACTGTGGATACAGTTGTAAATAAAAGCAATTTGCCTTTCTGTAATACAGTTATGAAAGAAATCTCTTCATAGCTTATTATTTCATTACATCTTTGCAAATAAGGCATATTTATCTTTAAGGAAAAAATATTTCTTTGAAATGTACTCTTTTCTAAGAAAAAATAAAATCAGATATCTTATGAAGAAGTACATTTTTAAATTACTTTGTTCTTTCTCTTCAACTATAATTACCAAAGGATTGCCAAGAAAAGAGCTAAAGGCTATTATTAGTATTGTTCTCTTTTTCTTGGATGAAGAATTTAAATACAGTGTATTATCTCATTGATCTTCCTGCAGACAAAGTCATGCCAATCCTTTTTCTTTTAGAAACAAGTTTCCTACCCAATTTCTCCTCCTTATAACTTTAAAAAACATGTTCTTTTGCAGTTCTCAAATGTCTAGAAATATTTTCAGAATCATAATGAAATGGAAGGCATGAAGGTGACGATCATGTTAACATATTTTTCTGCATATATTTTTCACACTTCGTGATTAATAATTATTTCTTGATTCTTCTTACACTGATATAATGCATCAAATTTTGTCTGCAGAGGGTTCTAGAAATTTTCTCTAAAACAACTTCTCTAAGGATGTGGAGCCAAATTAACTAATCAATCTGCAGCTCATAATATCTTTTTTTTTTTTTTTTCCACAGTTAAAACAGCAAGAAGTTAGAATATTTTCAGATTATTTTTGATTATCCATATGTCCCTTCCCTTTGCTCTAATAAAGGCTAATGTGTAAGAAGCTGTTCAGTCTTTGTTTTTGTTTTCTCAGTTTTCTCAGTTTGAGATGCACACATATCGCTTTTCTGAATAAATTTGGACCTTATTGTCTTAAATGGATAAGAAAGCTTTGGAAATGCTACTTGAAAGTAAACTGGTTTCTGTAGCACTGTTTGTTTTTCCTTTATGATACCAAAATTAATATTTTGATATAATAGATGTGTGTATGTACTATACATATGTATATTTACACATATACACACATATATATGTATATGTGTGTACTTACATTTCAAAATAATTTTGTCATCTATTACTTAAAAAATAAAGTTTTATTATTCTTTTTTGAAAAATTTAAAAATAGTAGCTGTGTTCAATTCACTTTTTTGGAAGTATCAAGACCAAAAGCTTATTAATCCAGTAAATTTCTGTTATGACTATAGAGGGTTTAAAAAATCCAGTATAGTGCAGTTCACAAAATTGATTTTCTTAAGAGTTTTTATAGACAGAGTGAATTACTCATGACTTCATATTTTCTTTTTTCCCAGCAACTGCAATTCATAGAATGCACAGAAACAAACTGGAAGAGCGAAAGAGAGAAAGGAAGGAAGGAAGGAAGGAAGGAAGGAAGGAAGGAAGGAAGGAAGGAAGGAAGGAAGGAAGGAAGGAAGGAAGACACAGAAAAATAATGTGCCCTATGGGCTTGGTCCTCATCTCAGACAAGAATACATTGCTGAGCATCTTGTTAAAACAGCTACTACACTCATAGACACACTGAAAATCTAATATCTGAAGAAAGACCTAGTTATGCTGTCCCAGTTTTCTATTTTTATTTTTTTTTGTTTGGAAGTGATATTTACAATATCTTAGACACATGAACAAAATACCATATACTGTAGGTAGGGAAAATAGTCCAGCTGCTTTAGGGAGATGATGATGGGGTTTTTTTAGCATTAATTACCAAGTTATTGAAATCTCTTTCCCACTGTTGCCTGTTATTAACTTCTACAAATATAGATGTTAAATAATTGTCTTGAATAACCTTAGCAACAATTTGTAAAAACATTTTGTGTTTTTACATCTTAGAGTTAGCAATGCATGACTTCCATGTCAGTGTTTTATTTTTCCATTCAAGAAAGAAAGTATTTTCACTACATTTTTCCTGTAATGTTTCATTAACATCCTTGTAAAATTAAATACATGAAAATAAATGTGCAAATAAAATGCAGGGTAAAGCTGATATTCTCAAGGAAGAGGCCCAGTGCAAGGAAAAAAAACAATCACTGTGTGAATAGTTTACCATAAGTATTTTCTTAGACAATCAAAATAGACAACTGCATTAAAATTCTATTTCTTCTACAGTTTGTTATTATACCTTTCTAGATTAATACTCTTAGAGTGCTGGTTAAAATTCCTCATTGATATGCCTAGACACTTTGACCTTGGGATGTTAATCTGAACACAAACATTTATCTCTGCCTTGTCACTATTTTAGCTTGTGTCTTGTGATCTAGTCTCTTAGATGGGTGTATATCCATTACTTTGCTGCCGTTGGCCTGGCTTGATTTATAGATGACGTCTAGAAGCAACAGTTATTTTGAAAAGTTTAATACTTCGTAAAATAGAGCAAGAAATTTCATAATACTCTGGCACACTGGTAACTACAACTCTTCAATATTTCTCAATGTAATTTATTACACTGTAGCATAATACTCACTTTGACTGTCTTTTTTTTTTTTTTTTTTTTTCCATCCCTTGGAACTCGCATTAGCCATTAAGAAAGCATATGATAGTTTAAAGATGCCTGAAAAAGTAAAATGCAAAAATTGTTTGACATTATTTTGAGTACATGATATTCATGTTATATTTTGGTATTTTTTTAGCCACTTATGAGATGGATGAAATAGTTACATACTATTACATACAGACCATTCCTAACTTGCACACAAACCTAAGCTATTGATTTTTCATCTGAGATCCAAAACAAAAAAAAATCTTCTAATTTCTCAAAAGTTATTTTCCCCTCTCAAACAGATTCTGTGCACTGCCTTTTGAAAAATTAGTATATGGAGTTCCAGAGGAAGCTCAACAGAAGTAATTTAGAGACAGTAATTACTTCCAGATTATTGTTATTGTAGTTCTCAACTACACACCGCGGAGCAGGAAATAAGAGTCTCTGACTTAGAATACTTCACAGATATTGTAAAGATTCCCCACAGTGAGTCTCTGTATGTCACCTCATTGATGAAATTAGCAAACAGATAATAACAGTCATCTAAGTACACTCTAGAAAATAATGGTAATTTTAAAAAGACATTTTTATACATAGGTGCACATTTAAGCATGCTTATAATCAGTGTTTTATCTGTATTCTATTCCAATTTGTAGGTCCAAAATGCCTATGAAATTTTACATAAGGAAACCTAAAGTGCTTACTCTCAGTTTAGTACCATGTGCATCAACAGCAGTCTGAGGTCAGAATAGAAGTTCAGCGTAGTGAGAAAGAATGGGAATTAAACAGATCAGCTGAATCAAGAAAAAAAAAAAAAAATGAATACCTTAAATAAATTTGTCCAGGTGGAACCCTAATGAAATCACTATGAAAGTTCTAGGATATATTACTACAACCACTCTCCCCTTCACTACCAACAGTCTTTTCTTTACTATTATTTCTCCTTTTCTTTTCCTATCCTCACTCTCACTCATTGGGAAAACTGGACCACAACGTACCATGCTACTAACAATCAGAGAAGGAAGACATTGTTGACAGTAAGAATGTCCCCTAACATTATTTTTAGATTTGTATTATTAAATGCAGGCTAAGCTTTAAAAAATAAGAAAATGTTTATTTGGTTACAAGTACTCACACAGTTGCAAAGTTGTGGATTTTTTTTTTCAGTATAAATAAAAAGATAATGCAAAGCAAGTGCATATGGAATAAAAGACCAGCTATATTTAATATTTACCACGCAGTCCTTCTACTGCTTTTTGATTCTTCCACTTGTTAAAATTAATCATTTTAGTAATTTTTTGATAAAGCATGGATGCTATTCATAATATCTCATCAGAGCAACCAATTTCAGAGAATTAGCTATCTAATTAACTTAATCACTGAGTACCTGATACAGGGAGAAATAAATTCTGCACAATTTATGGATAAATATAAATGAACTCCAATTACTATACATTAATTCTAAAACCAGGCATAACACTACACAGAGCACTAAGCATGTAATTTCAGAAGTTTGATAATCAGTAAAAATACCTTGCTAGACTTCATTTCTCATAGGAAGTTTCATTTTTTATTTCATCTGTATTGGGATGAAAAGCTGAAAAATTTAAGTTTTTTTTTTTTTTTCAAGAAGAGGTTTCAATAGCATCATTTTGAAAATGGCCAACACTGTACAGCATTAGCCTTCCTCTCTCTTAACAGTTGTGTGTCTCATGGTAATTGCTTTTGTGAAACCATTTCCTTTCTTCTAAGTCGGGGTCCAAAAGGAGTACTTATATAGTGCATCATGGCTACCTGGCTTGAAATATGCATGTGAGAAATTTATAACGGAAAATGTACCCTAACTAGTGACATCATCCATGAGGACAAGAGAAAAGGTATGCAAAATATCCAGATGTATGGCTTTCAGGTGACATAGTGGATGCTCACTGAGATAGATTTTAATATCAACCTGTTATCTATATGGATTCATTGCAGGCAGCAAGTGGCATGCTTGAAACAAAGTTTAGGTTAACCATGGGGTTAAAAGCAAGCATTTTGTCAAAAAGCTCCTAACTTTCCTATACAAAACATTTATTATGTGGAGAGGCATTTGCTGTTCAGAAGGAAAGATACTGTCATCAGATACTTAGCCAGTTCAGTTAATGACTGAAATTTTTGTCATTCTACTTAAGTAATAACTGGACAATTTTTTTCTTTGATTTTCTTAAAAGCAGCAATATTTACGAGTAGGTTTTTCAATTTCTTAATGTAAACCTAAATCTTTTTTTAACTTAACTGAAATGTTACACATTTCAAAAAGATAAGTTTAAGAATCCTATTTAATATCTTTCAAACAGCCTAAATCAAAAGAGTGCCAGGAAGTGGAGGCATCACTGAAAAGCTCTTATATTTCATTTTTTGAGCTTCACAAAACAAGAGCATTTAACTCAGGTTGTGAGGCTTCAGATGGTCAAATCATGAAGATTTAAAGAAGACAGCTCAAGGGAGCTAAACCCGCAAAGTCACAAGGATGTTTAATGCTGTTTTTGCTTACTAAAGTTTAAATTAGATCATCACATAGTCAGTTATCTGAATTGGGTTTTAGGTACCAAAAGGCTTACAATGGCAGAATTTGACAAAGTTTGTCAGAAATTGCTGTTGGGTATTGCCTGAATAGCTATTAAAGATTTGCAAAGGAAACCTCAGTCAAGAAAGTCCTTAGGTTGCCTCTACAACTAATGGAGAAAAGATCCCTGAGTTCAAATCGTCCTTCAAGGATACTTGCTGGTGGAGACAATAAATTATCAGTCATTTTTAACATTATCTTGTTTCAGATTCTTAAGGTAGAAGTTTAAATTTTTACTTTTATTGCATAGAAAGCATAATGATACAACAGACGGTCATTGCTATATCTGTAGTATAAGAATGACCTGCACTCACACATAAGTCAATGCCAAATGCTGCTGACTTAGTGGGAACAGTACTGTGCCCCTTCTAAATAAAGCAGGCATTTGAATCTTTCCTCAGGCAGGTCAAGGATAAGAAAACAACAACAAAAAAATATTTTCTAAATCATTCTGCAACACTAAGCCCTGGTTTAAATGAATGACCTTGCCATTACCACCTTGACTATCGTCTCATTCATTTTGTTGAGTAATACAAATTATATAGAGATGCTAATGAAACATAGAACAAGCACAAATAAAATCGCTGTTTTTTTTAAAAAACGATGTTTAAGTGATAAAAGAGATAAATACTAATAATTTTGAAGCACTTTTAGGGATTCTTGAAAGTGTTCCCACTGCAATGACTTCTTTTCCAACTCTTTCTTCATGCTAAGACACAGTATCTAAGCAATCTCCTCTGTTGCATATATCCAGTCATACCTTTAATTAATTAGATGTTTATGAACAGCAGTTCTTCAGGGAAGTATATGTTAATTTGGGGATGACAGTTATTTACTTTTGTACTGTGTTTATATATTTGGCAGGTGATAACTGTAATATTCCATTCTGCATTATCTTGTCAGCTCAGCTTTCTGGAGAGCTTTTTGATAAGGAAACCCAACAATAAACATGAGCTTAAATTAAGATTTCTGGTATAATGAAACTCAAAATTCACAACTCTATATTCCACAGTTGCGATCTTGCACGCATTATAATGCAATTAAACTGAGGTAGGCAAACGATATGATGTAGAATACTGAATATGCTCACTGAATTTGTTTTAAAACTAATAAAGAAAATCAACAGTAAAAATGAGCTGAAACTAGATATTACCTCTGTTTTAAATATAGATAGCTCTGGAAGTCTAGCTTTTGCTACTGCAATTACTAATGAACTTGGTGACCGCGAACTTTCTTAACATACAGTTAAAAATGAAAAGGTGAACCATAAACTTCAAAAACTTGCATTTTGGTTAAGAATGAGGCTCCTTATACAAACTGACACTTGCTAATATGTTCAGCAAGTATGTATCAGACAATTTTCAATGTGATGGAATTACCATTTTGGACACTGGTTATACCTTATATGGCCAATGTGTCGTGTATATATATATAGTATATATATTTCTGCTCTGGAATGAAAGCTGTGTGATAGCTTGGACTAATCACTTCAGGTCCACAGAAAAAAAAAAAAAAAAAAAACTTAGACACAGAAGACCAAGAGGTCTGTTGATGAGTTTACACTAACATCAACAAAAATTAGCCACCTAAAATATGTTTTTGAATTTATGCAGATGTATATATTCAAGTGTATGTGTACATACAACATGTGCATTGCAATCGCATAAGAGAGTGAGCCACAAATCCCTACTTTTATGTTTGGGATAAAAGAAAAAAATCTTTGGCATTGAAGAACAGATGCTTTGCTCTGTCACTACTTTAGACTGAGCTAAGTATCTCAGTGCTTATCTAATGCTTGTATTTATGTAGTGGGTAACTTGATATTTAATCCATTAAAGTGTCTTCACTGACAGGCAAACTCAAAACTGATTTATTCTGTTAGTGTTGAACTTCACACAAAACATAACATAATGGGAAGTAACAAGATTATTGTAAAATAGGCTTTGAGATTTAAAAGCCCAGAATGCTGACAAAAGTAAAGAAACTCTGATATTGCTACAGCCACATTTTTACTGATTTTGCCTTATTGTTGAATGAGCTGTAGAAAAGTATCATATAATTTATATCTGACCTGATATAAGTCCATTATTTCATTTTTCTTTATGAGCTTGGTGAACAGCAGATCTTTCTCTAAACATGCAAACTGGATGATCTATTTTGTGTACCTTATAATGCACATCTCAGCTTTTTTGATGCATTGCATACATTATTTAGAGTATAACGGTTTGCATTAGGAAATCCTTATGTTACATCTTTTCTTACTAGCATGGGATTGATGGTTTCACCATAAGGCACCTTTACTCAACTTTGTTGTTTTGTAGACCAAGTATTTGTAACAAAGCATGAAGGTTAAGCTTCAGAAGTTGTGTCAGCAATTCTTTTCACTTTGTTTTTACAAATGAATTTCATTTCTTTAAATTTTAAGTATGTGTTCTAAGATGATGAGTGGAGGAATAGATTACCAGTGATAATACATTCATTTTCTGTATAACACAGTTGCTATGGAGAAATACAAGGTCAATCCCACACGCCATAATTTCATTTTTGTGCCAGTGAAATCATTCAATTCATGAAGTTATGAAAATCACTTATCTTCTTCTCTTTTTTCTTTTTTTTCCTGATCCCAAGCAAACTCAAGCTGGATCTGACTTTGAGTAATGATGTGCTTTTTATTTGCAAACATTCATCATAGTAGATTTTTCACTCAAACAGTACCAATAAGACACTCATATTCTAGCTTAGAGCATTTTGACAGTACCATAAAAACTTTTGATCATTCAATTTCATTCAGAATTATATGACTGTTAACTCATATTCTAAATAGTTTACATTAATCACCATGCATCCAGGACTCTTGTTGCCCTTTAACGAAGGTTCCCTCTTATTTGCATTCTTTTATACTTTATGGAAGTGTGGGGTGAAAAGCCAGATGGAAAAAGAAAATAGGAACACTTACATCCCATACACTTACATCCAGGTTTGAATCTCATCTCCCTGCAGGAAGAGACAGAAAAATCTCAAAGTATAATGTATGAATTGTTAGATTATGATTTGGAAAAATCCTTCATGCTCAACTGAAGGCCTCTATTAGAAATAAAAAATATTTTTCAGAGATCAGGGACCTTTCCAGCTATAAGGAATCCCATCTAAAGAATCAAGTCTGTTGTGAAGCCTCTATGGACCTCTGGTGCAGAATTGCTGAACATAGAACAGGCTTAGCCTCATCAGAGATGGTGTAAAGGAAGCTCTGCAACTAAATCAAGCTGATTCAGTAATGGCTGTCCTGAATAGATTTCAAAAATTCCCAATCATTCTAAGCAATAGACTTTTCTATTTGAATGACATAGCCATATGTCAGACTAGAACTGAAGAGTGCAATTTTCCTTGGTGCAAAGGATGTTAAGAAGTGTCAGTAATGGCCAGGATGGAGAAGCAAACTCTATTGTAAGATCTTTATTCATGCTAGAAATTTAAATAGTAATTCCCTGATACTTTTTTTCTCAGGTCATGTCTAGCAAAAGATAAGGAGGACTTCAGCAGAGCTGCACAGAACTATCATTCTGGTGGAGCAGCTGAAGAACTAACAGTGCTGTGGAGGCTTGTTATGGTAGTGGTAATAGTGTCATCTCTCCATAACAAAAAAGGAACTGAACACATAACACTGAATTCTGTTATCAGTCTCACAAGCATACGTTTTTCAGTAAAATTTTTCAAAAAAGTTCTCCTGGTAACAGTGGCTTTCTTCCAGAAGTTCAATTCATTTCAAAACATTATTTTATTTTTCAATTAGCTGAATTAAGAATGAGGAAAGTATAAGTAAGAGATAACACATAAAACCCAAAGTTTTGGACTATAAAGTCTCATGATTCATGTACAAAATACATAACTTTTTCTTTTATGCTCAAGGATAAAAAAGTTGTGCATAGATTATCACAGAAATGCTACCATCCTAACAATACAATGTTTATTTGAAATGAGTTTGTTCCTAGTCATAGGGTAACCACCATTTATTGTCAACTAGTAATAAGTGAGCAGGATGCTGGACCTTATTGATAAAGCATACAATTCTATATAATCTATATAATCTTACTTTCTCCTTCATTAAGAAACAAACAAAATCTTAAAGGTATTGTAGTCTGATGAAGAAATAGTATGCCTTGCACATCTATAATTCTACAGAGTTCTACCTGCATTCTTACAGAATACTTGTCTCTAAATAGTTCCCCTGTCAGTGTTATAAATGTTTCCTGTAACTCTTGTATCTCCTGAGATATGAAAGATATACCAAGAAGCTGACACAACATTTCATGTGTCAGTTTGGGGAAAATTTTTAAATTAAGCAACAAGCAAATATTCATCCAATTCATTCTGATGCGAGTAGGGATCTTTCACATGCCCAGAGCATATGCTATTCTACCACTGAAGTGCAATAGAAGCATTTTTTTTTTTTTAATAAAATTTACATTTGTTCAACATCTTCCAGGTTATCATGAACATGGAAGACTGATGTTATGTACTGTATACCTTTTCTTTTTCTTCTTCTTTTTTTTTTAAATACTTTTGTTCAGCTTTTCATCAGTCTTTATTAGCTGGACTTTCTTTTTCTTTCTCTTAAGCATTTTTATATAAGATTTAAGATTTTTTTTTTTTTTTCTGATAATTTGAAAAGTTATGATCAAAAAGCTGTTCTGGAACCTTCAGGACATATTTCCTTACATTCTCATGAGGATCCTGTAAGTATTATGACCCCATTATATGCTCCTGGAGAATACACCCTGGCTACCCACAACTTCTGGGTGATATTAATTGACTATGAAAATAAATAGCCACCCTATTACATTTCTTAGTTAGTCAGAACAAAAGGGATTGCAGAATGAATTCTTGCAGGAAATATACAGTGCTCCCAGTGAAACATGAGGATATTCTGATAGATATTTTTGCATGGTGTATAATTAGGAGGGAAATTAAGAAGGTAAAAACTAAAAATTTGTTTCATACAAAGAAAATAAGAACACACAGGGCAGATTTGTAGTCTTGTATATTCTGTGACAGAAGTAAATAGCGAATGCCTACAAATATAAGAATAAGGCAAACTCTGAGGGGAAAAACTCCACAGAACTCACCAGCTTCTGGACCTTGTGTTTCATAACATCTCCTCTTTTCCCTATTTTCTCATGAATGTGGATATTTACTGAAACTTTAACATCCACAAAGCACAAAAAACAACTATGACAACTTTAACTCTGTACACTGTGCTCTGTACTCTGTAACTCTGTATCTCCTTATGTTTCCTCCTAAATGATAGTCTTTATATTTCGTTTCCACGTACAGTGGAGTGCAGTCAGGTTAGCGTTCCAGTGTGGATTGGAACAGGCCCAGGACATACTTTTCAGCATTTGATTTGATCTTAATGCCAAGTCAGTATTCAGCAATATAGCATTCAATTTCTTCCAGATAAAATTCAGCAATCATAACATGAATGGAGAGAGAATAAAATTACTTTTTTAAATTGAAAGATTTACTTAGGAGATAAAAAAGATAAATAACTACATATATTTATATATATACACATGTATATATAAAAAGATTAATGGGAAGATAAAATTCCTGTTCCTGTTTTTTGAATCAAGCAGCCTAGGATTTGTTGAACTCAGGACTAAAACGAATTGCTGAACTAGTTTTTTTGTTTGTTTTTTTTGTTTGTTTGTTTTCTGCTGCTGCCAAATAGAATCATTTTTGTATCTTCTGTAGAGAAATCTAGAGGAGAAATAAATCTTTAAAATTTTCCAAGAGATATGTAAATTGCATACTACTCTTCTCTGTAATAAAGGTGGTAGGTAAGTAACTGATTGCTGACAAAATATCATCTACTCATAATCATTATATGCACTTACAAATTGCAATAAATTTAAACAAATATCATCTGAGGCCCATCTTTATGAATGATGAAGAATGGACCTATGATATAAATGATCAGCATACCAGCATAGCTAATCATTTATTTTTTCAGTGTTGTGGTAAGTTAACTGTTATATGCAATATTGAAATAAATCAGAATCAGATCTGTTAAGATCAGAAACAATAGATCCGCCTTAGGCTAATGTTGAAGTCATTAATGTATGCTAAAACCATCAATAAATTATAGCTTTTTAGTATCTTTTAATTAAACTCTCTATGTCATTATATGAATTGTAAATTCGACCTTTCCCATCCATCCACCTTGTAATGTGTCTATGGCATTTTCTTTACACAGATTTTGAAATTAGAATTTTAAATTAGCTTCCATAAAGTTTTTCAAAAGTCAAGTCCTAATTGCAACTGAGAAAATTCAAATGAGTGAGGTTTTGTCAAGAAATATACTTTTTTCGCTCATGAACTGTTTTAGAACACAGTAGCAGTAGTTTACACTAGTAGATTGTTTCTATTTTCATTACCAGCCTAGTTTGTGCTCATGAAAGGCATACATGCACAGAAAGAGTATGTTAATATATGCAAATGAATGTGGTATAAAGTATGTGAAAGATGGAAAATAATTAGCTGCAGAAATATGCCAACATTTCAAAATTCAGAAATGGACTGAAAATATAGAGATGTTATGTTCAAACAGGTTCCTATTTCAATTTGATATATAGAGGTGTCTAAAAACTTTTATAGTAAAGCTTAAAATAAAAATTATGCCCTTTAATGTTTGCCTAAAGGAACTTAAGTCAGTTAAGTTTTTTCTAAAAGAATTTTCATCTACAAATATTTTTGAAAGAACATTTTTTACTTCTTTTTCATTTTATTTTATCAAATTTTAATTTATAAACTAAAGCTCCTTTATAAATGTACCTGTAAAGAAAATTCATATAGTTAAAACACATAATTAACAAACTTATAAAGATACAGTAGATCATTGCTCTCTAAAAATATATCTAAAAGAAAATACACATTTTTGAGGAAATTCAAGACACATACATTTTTACTTTGGTGCTTAATGTCAGTGTTTATTTCAGTGGAGTTGTAGGATCAGGGACTCACTGGGGTGAAAGATTTTTTTTAAAAAAAGTTCTAGGTAAGAAAAAAAATACAAATATTTTAGATTCTTTTAATATCCCCACGTTAACAAAGATGTGTGAATATTTTGCTATTCTGAAAAATATGGCCAAATGTATTTTTTATCCCTTGCACTATCATTATGAAGAAAAAAAGTATTATGATGGAATGGTGTAGAATCCTATGTGTACTCTTAAGCTAGCTTCATGTATGTATCCAATTTCATTTGTCTCCATGTAGACTATAACTAAATTAATTAATTTCTTAATTTTTTCTTTGAAAACATTTCTCATCTTCCAGATCACCTAACAGTTTTTTTTTTCCTTTTCTATATGATATCTCCAATAGTGTCTCCTATAATACTTTCCAAATTATCTCTCCTCTGAACAAGCAATATTCATGATGAAATTTCAGACTGCAGAGACCTATATTTAGATGTCAATGTAGGTATCTGAAATACAGGGAAATAATTCAGCTAATTAATCATAAATATATTCTAGGATATATATTCTAGGATATATATTCGGCTCCACATGGAGCTGACAGATGTAACATAGGACTTGGAAGAGATCAGCATCAGGAATCATGTGCTTTTTAAAGTTCGTTAGACATATCTAGGGAGCAAGTAATTCCACCTATTTTATATATCAGCCTTAGAGTGGAATTGCTTCATGAATCTACCTTTTCACTGACTACATTACTATCTTGAGCTAAACATAAAATTATTAAATGAAGTCCTAACAGCTGAGATGAATCCCCTTATATAACAGTTTCTCAGTTTTCTTCACTGTATTGTTAACAGTCAAAATGAGTGAAGTTGGTATATACTATTAGATCTATTTCCCACCCCAGCCTTTCTAATTTTTTTTTTGCAATGATTGAAAGACTTTTTTTTTTTTTTTTTTTCCCTGTAAACCCTGAATTAAGACTTTCTGGACTATTTATTAAAAAACAACATAGGTAAGGTAAATTACATGATATAATTTTCATTGTTCTTAGATGTGTTTTTCAGTGGGCTGTGCCCAAGAAGACCTTTAAAATACAAAGAAGACTGGGGTGAAATAAACTTCAGTATAATTTCTGATTAAAGTGTTTCATGCACAACACTTTATTTGTGAATGACATTGGCTGATCTGATGTCTGACATAGCTTCCATTCTAAAAGGTGTACATGAACTCATGTATTATTACTTAGTTGAAAAACATGGAAAATATATCTTGTGAATGTATCATAAACTAGAAGGACAATTTTATTTTGTTTGTCATTTAAACCAGGAAGTAGACAGATCTGGTTTGCTCCTTTACCCATTTGATTTTACAAATACTCTGCCACAAAATATCATCTTTTTAAACCAGGTCCTTTTTTCTTCCCAATATAAATGAGGCTTTATGCGGAGAGGCCCTGGAGGTATGAATTATTGAACTATACAGGAAAAACAAATAAAGCTTAATTTTCATGTACTTAGGTGTTTACATGGTGAATAACAACACGAGTAGAGTAGACTTCATAATGGAGGAGCATTTAAAAGGAAAACCTGAATCACGAGGAAGTAAAAGTACACTTTGTTGGACCTAGTGTAATACCGAAAAGCTCTGAAGTCATACAATTAAAAAGATATAACTTACATAGAATATGAAAGAATATAAAGGAAGTGTCTATGCATAAAATATGCACATAAAGTCTACTAAAATATTACCATAAACATTCACTGAATTTCATAACCACTCCATCCAAAAAAAAAAGGCATAAGTAGTACAGAAAATGCACTACAGATGCAATTTCTAGCCCCTATTCCTACTCATAACTTCTTTATTCTTGAGGCAAACTAAGTACTGTTGTGCTGCTAAGCTTCATCAACAAGTGTCTTATGATTCAAACAGATGTTCCTGTTTTTCAGGTCCATTGGTGCCAATACTCAACGTAATTTTGCCCAGAGGAGTAAGGGAACTAATAGAGTATGGCTGTAACATTACCCTGCTGAGAAATTGTCCATCTATGCCAGAGATTTGCTTCAGTGAACAGAGACTCTTACTCAGATTTTTTTTTTTTTTTTTTTTCAGTGAACAGAGACTCTTACTCAGATTTTTTTTTTTTTTTTTTTCCCCCACAGGTATCCCAGATACCTCTGAGTGACTCAAGGATATAAATAGTATAGAATAAGGAACAGACTGGTTTACATTGTAGCTAATTTCCCAAAGATACAAAGCAAATCTAAAAGGTTGTATACATTTGTTTTAATTACAAACTTCTACAGCCTAAACATATTGGATTGCAAGCAAATCAAGGATCTCCTACTTCCCTGAACTGTCATAATCAGAGAATAAAATCCTATTGATTGCTTTTACCAAAGACATTAAAGTAAAGCAAAAAGGTACTTATTTGAAAGATAAAAAATATTTTCATGACTTTACTTTGTTAAAATTACTCAAAATAGGGAAAAAAAAAAAAAGATAGTTTGAACGGTAGCAAGAATAGCAAGAGAACTGGCTCAACACATCTAATGAGTCACTTGTAAATTTCTGAGTAACATACAAACTTAGAAAGAAAGAATGATCAATAAGCAAGATCCACAATTCAATTCTTTAGAATGAAACATTTGTGCTTGAAAAACATGATATCTGGATGATATGAGTTTCCTTCTGAAGCTTCTTTTTCTTTTAATTATGAGTTGTAATTTAATCAAGGTCTGTAAATCTACATTGCT
>VZSV01000238.1:389893-408032 GCA_013398735.1 Nothocercus julius | reverse complement strand
AAGAAGGAACATCCCTTATTATGATACAGAATTAACATCCTTCTTGCAGAGTTAGTCAGACCATAAGATAGGGCATGACTGTTGAGACTTTTGAGTATTTGATATATTTTGTTAATTATCAGGATAGAATTCCTTGTTTTATTCATCATTTAACATGAAAATGTGTCTCCAAATAAAAAATTAATACTCCATTGCACTTATTTGTTGTTGTTTGTTTGTTTTTTTCTGGGATTCTATTTACATAATATTAGTGCTTCATAAATCTAAATAATATTGTCTGTTTTAGAGAAAGAATTGAAAAGGATCTTCTAAGTGACCGCACACTGATGCAAGGAAGGACTATGAATCAGTCATCTCTTACCAGGGCAAATGATTATTTTTTGCCATACTCTTTTGGAGAACAGGGTTTAATTTTTTTTTTTTGTCATGGAACAGCTTGTATAATCATTTACATTTACAAAATGTATCTAGAAATCTACCTTTTCAGAACAACATACTATATTCTGCTCAAAAGGCAAGACAATGGAAAAAATCAAGCCCAGCATTTTAGCCTGGCAAACCCTTGAAATATTGCTTCATAAAATTTCAAGCTTCTTTAACTGTTGCTCCACTGAGACGTTCATAAACTTATAAGAATACATTCTGCAGTCTTTGATAGAGCTACACAGTCTTGACAGTTATTGGAGATCTTCCAAACCAATCTGTAACCTAGGGTAATAAGATTCAAACCTATGGCAAAAGAAGTTAGTTCACTGAAACTTCTCAATAAATCTTCTCACTGTAAGTGAATATGTGCTTTATTCTTACATTTACCATATTAAGGTCTGTTGCTTTGTCACGCTCTGCTGTTCTCTACTTGGAAAGATTCTTAGGACAGAAGATAGAAAAGAAAATAATGTCAGCTACATAAGTATTAAATATATTTGGTATGCCCTGAAAGAAGCAGCAGCAAAAATATATTCCAAATGGAGCTAAAATGGGAAAGAGGATGGGAGGAAAACTATTTAGGCTCAAAACAGCAGAAGCTGAGAAGAGCTCTGCTTCTCTGAATATGTGGCCATCACTGTGCTGTAAACAGATGCAAAGCCTATCTTGTCTCTATCAAGGAGTGAACCCTGTAGCATGCAAACTATTGAACAAATATGGCCATTTCTCTCAAAGCCCTTAAATAAAATATTGCTATATAAGTCATGAAGAAAATGAAGCAGGAATTTGCCTAGAACTTATTGTCACATTATCAGTGGGATGCAGCAGATCTCTCTTTAGAGCACAGCATGATCTAAGAGCAAATGCACTTCCTGCGCACGCGTTGTGAAATAGACTCCAAAGGAAGACTGAGTTATAAGTAAAGGAACTTATAGCAGGTTTCCCAAAATCCCATTTTGCAAACTGTATAAGCATCCAAAATAGAGATGCACAATTTTGTCCCAAATCTGAGAAGATGCAGTGAGTGATGTTCAGGGCAACGGTGTCTGTGCTGTTAAGAGAGGATGAGACTAACCATTGTGGTGGAATTTCAGAGTAGACAGTGAAGGAAAAAGAAGGTCAGGGCTGGCAGTAATATGGAAGCTGAAAGACAATAAAGCATTGCTAAATTTAGTTGTATAAAACTTCTCTTCCCTAAGAAGTAACATGGCACCTGTCCAATGCAGTGGAAAGAAAAAATAAGGGATCCAAAAACAAATCATGAAATAAAGCTGCCTTTCTGAAAATTAAGCTGAACTTTATATCTACTTAAAGTAGTTTGATCCTTAAAGTGTTGTTGGGGATCTCAAGATCATTTACTAACACAAAGATTAAATCTTTGATCTTTGCATCATTATTGCATCCATGATCATTATTTGCATCTTTGATCATTATTGCATCCATGGAACTATTGGAAGACACAGTTATTGTTAGACTTCTTGGCACATAATGGATAAGCTAAATTGTGGTCTAAATAGGTATGCAGTGTGGGAATTAGAGTCACCACTACATAACTTTAGTAGGTCACCATTACATTGAAAGCAATTGCCTAGATTGTTTGTGAATAAAATTAGCTCTGCCACTCACACTGTCGTTAAAACAAATCAGGAATATATTTCTTAGGAAAGAAATGTGTTTGGCTCAATAATTTGTGTTAAAAGGTGGATATTATTGAAAATTCATTGTTTTATGGTACATAAATTTAAAATCCAAAATAAAAACTTTTATTCAACCTTCTATCACAAGACTTAAAACACATTTGTTTAAAATTCTTATATGTACAAAGCAGAGTGATTTTCAAAGAAATACTAAAGAATTTAATCTAGCAAAAATATTTCAAGTAACATTTATAGGGGGACAATAGTTTTTTATTATTATTATTACATACATAATTTACCATTTTGTATTTTAACTGAACAAATTCATAATCAAATGCTGAGTATCTTTAGCACTAAATATTTTCATCAGCCATAATTGCATTTTATATATATATATTATATATATTTCATATATTACATAGTATATTTTATACTTTTTAAAATGTTTTGGGCAAGGTTTTTACTGGATGCTTATCAGCATAGCTTTATTGGCTTTGGAGTTGTTATGCTACATTGTACAAGCAGTAAGCTTGGCCAGTAAAGTCTTATCAGTAAAGTTTCACCTAGAATGTGTTTCTACATTTGTTTTCCTGTGAAGCTTGTTAACTTTCTTTCAAAAAGATTTTTCTTCCTCAATGATGAATAATGGAATCCTTTTGAATGCCTGCAAAAAATTTTACTCTCTCTTACAAAGAGCACAGTTTTCTTAGTTTTTTGATTATAGTTTCCCCAACTTTCATATTTTTTGGTTGTCTTCTGAATTCTCTGCATTTTTTCTGCTTTTTTTTGCCAGTATTTTACACTGTGATGAAACGAAAAACGAATGAAAACTAGCACTCTTTCCTGAAGAGAAGTCCATCTTAACCCAAGCAAAGTGAATTCATTCATTTTACTGAAAACAGCTGATGAATTTGACGTAATTATAAATGACTCTCAAAATGTAAATAGTTCACTCATTCTTGTTTGCTTATAAATATGATAAACATATGAACTAGTCTACATATGAACTCTTTCACCAATGTCTTTATTAATACATGCATAAACATTGAATAATTACCAATCTTTGTTTTACAATTAAAATTTTTTATAAAAATATTTTGAGAAATTTCATTAAAATTGTATGAAAATTGTGAGAAACTATTTAAAAAGAATGTAAATATCTTTATCTCTTTTAAATTTCATATAATAGTATTAAACTTGGAAATTTCAGATTTATTCTGTAAATACAGTTTTGATATAAAATTGTCTGTTGTAGTGAAATTTCTAACAGAAGTTTGAGATCAAGAACAGATTTAACATGTGTCTATATCATAAATTCTGTCCTGCTGTGTTTGCTTTAATGAATGGAGCGTGATGTAGTTTTAAAATATATATCTATATATCAAAGCTTTGAAATTCTAATGGAAATACTTCCAGACGCATATATGCCTGATAATTATATGACAATTTAAAGAGATCAGTGACTATAAAAAATGTTTAGTTGAAGATAAACTGTTCACATGATTGTCAGTAAATGGATAGATCTTTGTGTAAAGATAATTTTTGAAAAAGAGCATCAATTTAGCTGTTTGCTGACTGTCCTGCCTTTGCCACAAGTGAGCACCAAGTAGCTCAGTAGCTCAGAAACCCCACTGGGTTTCTACATTAAGGAATAATCCAAAGGCTGTGCTTTTAGCTTCCTAGCCAAATGCACAATGAAGTAATTCTATTTATAATAAGAGAAACAAGTAAAACATTATTTGAAATGGTGTTATATAAAATTGTAGTGATAATGAAGAATTCCACAATTAAGGCATTGCTTTTGATTAACTATTAATGCTCCTGGACTATTGAAATCATGTCAGAATTTATGCCATAATATAGTCATTTTACAAAACTAATTTGTATATTTGTACGGTTGGTAGAAATAGTGAACGAGAAGCAGATATCTAATATATTCTAGAGCAAATAATCAGCAGATGTTGTACATAGTCTTAGAGATGTTTAAATGGATTGATGAATACAAAACTTTAGTTCAGTGGAGCTGTCTTGTATTTGTGCATTCCACTTCATATGTCTTTTAGCTATCTATTGTCCTGTATGTGTGTATACATATATATATATATATATATGTATGTATGTATATATACACACACAAACTTTATATTATATGATTTCTTCCTAAGACAAAACTGGTGAAATTTAGAGCAATTCGATAGTGGCTTCTGTTTTCAAATAATTTGAATTATACATTCAGCAAAATTTATTAATTTGTACAGGAGATGAGTATCTAGACACTTGTTTTCATTTTACTGTTAACATTTTATTTTGGAAGTGTAAAATATCACCTCTTGCAATATACACATATGCAAAAGTTTTTTTAATAATAAAAATAGCACTAAACATTTCTAAATACATATTTTATAACAAATTCCAATATAATAGTTGCATTTAAATGCAAGATATATATTTTCTTTTTATTTATTTATTTATTTATTTACCCTAAGGTAGAATTCAGTTCACTAATTCCCCGTTTCAGTATATTTTCTATTTTAGTATCAGTCAAATTTAAATACTGACTGGCAATCTACTTCTTGTAGATATCCTGATATCCATCACAGTATCAGTTTTAACTATATTGCTTATGGACTTTGAGCAGAAATCCGCTCTCAGAGTCAGCAATACCATGCAGAATTTCTGAACATATAATTTAATATACATGTCACCAAATAGAAAACTTTGCATAAATCAACTGTTAACTCCCAGTAAGAAAAACATTTCAAAGCCTTCACATTAGAAAGCTCAATTTCACTTCTGCAGAATTATTTTTAAGTAGTTTCCATTTACATATGTTAAATCCTTCCCCAATCCACTGTAATTGTTGAATAAGATGAGGTGATCCACAATAATGAATAATCATAATTAACTAGCCAAGAAGCATGCCTTACTTCACTTTCCTTCTACAGTTATCGATGTCACTATCAGCTCTCTGCACATGGAGAGTATTATTGCAGCTGTCACAGAATTAAATGAAATCTATCCAGCAACATCTGGCTCCTCAGAAGAAAATATGAATAATTTCACCGGCTTTCCCCATCTCTGTCTCCTGTATTCTAATTACGATGTTATGGAGGACATCAGCATGCAGTGGACTTGGTGATTAACCCAGGGCAGCTGAGAAATAGGTCTAGAGAGATGAGCAAGGCACTTAGATCAGCTCAATCAATTATCTTTTTTTTCTCAAGGCTCTTAAATACAGGAATGACCTTGTCATGGGAAACAGTAAGTTACACTTGAACTCATTTAGCAGGTCAGACATTTTGCAGTACAGGAGCAAAATGTTTATTTTTCAATTCAGTTATAAAGAAAAGAAGTATTATATATATGTTTTACAAGATTTTATTTTGCAAATACAGATGGACGTCCTTCACTTATTCACTCTCTCTTTTACTCTGTTTTCATATATAGCCTTTCTTCCTTTTTTTTGGTATCCTATTCTGATTAAGAAGCTGTTATCAGGTATTAAAGAGATATAGTGAAATATATGTCACTGTAATGATGAGGAAAAGAAAACTAAGTTAAAAATTGACAAATATTTGTGGTCTTTAGTCCTTGAATTTTAAAAAGGATGGACATATACATTTAAAAAAAAAAAAAAGCACACATTTGTATATCCTTATGTTCCAGAGATTGTGGAGCTTATATAATTCAGATTGCAGAAGCAGAAATGTTAATTCAAGCAGTTATCACTATAGAGCAATCAGACTAATGATCCTGGATTTATTCTTGTAGCATTGCATGGTGCCTACACTAAACTGAGCAATTCAGTTCAGTCAGATACTCATCCACATTGTCCTATTTGGCATCATTTAGAGTTTCTTTGTGCTATCAGAGCTGGTAGCACAGAGTGGGGAGTGTGTGAAGACCTCAGCATAATTTCCTATGCTATTTATTTTAAAGACAAAATGACAGTAAAAACTAAGAACAAACAAGGGAAGTTAATCAAATAACATTAATATAAAAGAAGGTGAAATATTTTCACATGAAAAGTAAAAAAATAACATGATCCTCAGTGAGTCCTCAGTATGAAAAGACATTCAACTGCTTCTATCATGAGAAGGGCTCGTTCTGCTATCCCAAGGCATAATGTAATCTTTCGCTGTAATTATTAGAGGGGAACAAATGTCAGAGGCTTTAATAAGTTTCTGGTACCAGGCACTGCTGCAACTAGTATTGTTAATTTAAATATTGAATTATACCTTCAAGTCTTTGTAAATAGAAGAATTGAACTTGCTTTTAATATATATTTACTTGTATTGACCTTATTTCTGAACATATTGTTCTTTTTGAGTTCTCTTTTGTGTCCTGTACTAAAAGGTATTCTGTACTAGAACCTCTTGCAATTGTCCAATATTTTAATCTATTTTTTCTTCTTAGGATTTAGAAGGGTGTAATGAATAAGTCCACTATTAAATTTATACTTTTTCTTTGCTCCTGTCTGCCATGAGCTATATACAATTTTTATGTCCTTTGCAAGCAGGCTAGACGCAGAAATGTACTCAGTTACCTACCAGTTTGGAACTAGTACAATATTCTAGGCTCCTGACA
The DNA here is from genome assembly GCA_013398735.1 of Nothocercus julius. NCBI lineage: Eukaryota > Metazoa > Chordata > Aves > Tinamiformes > Tinamidae > Nothocercus > Nothocercus julius. The sequence goes on along the minus strand of VZSV01000238.1, from coordinate 401,382 downwards.
AGGAATCTAAAATGTGGTAGTTGAATAAATTAAAAATTTTTAAATATAATTCAGTAAACTCGCCCTCTGAGTACCCCCAATCCCTTTCCCTTTGTGCTTTTTGCATTGTGAGTACAACTGAAAGACTAAGGAAAAAAAAAAAAAAAAAACTAAAAATTGGTCACTATTAAGAGCACTTGAACAATGAGATGCCTCTTGTACTCAGTTAGCAATTCCTTTTAGAAGTAACATTGTATAAGGAATGTAATCAAGCCACTTCCAAAATATGAGCAGACTATGTGTAAAGATCTTTATTTCATGCTAGTACATCTTGAGTACAATTTGGTCTGATGTTTCCAAAGGCATGACAAAGTGTGTTAAAAAAGTATCTGAGATAAATTGCTATTTGCTTCCATAAATGATTATTATCTTCTATGTCACTTAAGTTGTTTGCATCTAATTCTCTGAGACTAAAGGCTAGAATGGTTCAACAAAGGCTATTTTATCTATTCTATTATAGGCAGTGAATGAGACCTGAGCTGATACTTTCCTGATGCTGTTCTTTCAATCAAGGAGAACTGGAGTTCCTATGGATGTTTATGATACTGCCTTGTAAAAATGCATGGCTTTTTTTTTCTTGACAAAAAAGTTCATATCTGACATCAGGAGTCTATCTGCCTTGAATTGTCATATTACAACATTTTTGCAATCTGTGTCACAGATCAAGTTTATAATTTAGTTTTACCTGAAAAGTTTAACTTTTGAGTTCTTGTTTTCAAATCTCCTCATTAAAACAGGCTACCAAAATACCTGTTTTATTGCCAAGTTAATATTTGCTGCATAAAATGGGCCTAATAAGTCTCAGACCGCCTCCAGGCATATGTATGTGTGAAATTATTTTCTAGAAAATATGCTTCTGGAGTCCTCCAGTTATGATAATGTAAGTCTCAAGTGAGAGGAAACCACTCTGCTAATGGATTGGCTTAAAAGTTAATTTCAGAATTAAATCAACAAGTAATGGATTGGCAAAAAATATAGCTTACCATATGCAGAAATGATATCTGAAAATATTCTGTTTTATTAATCTAGCAATCATGCACCCAAAAATGATATCACATACATAATTTCTGTTCAGAGTGTTTTAATTTTTGAATGCTTCCATTTTCTTCCTTCTTAATACAGGTAATAAAATACGGGATGAATCATCAGCCTGGCATTTCAGGTTAAGGAAAAAACATGGCAAGAATTTTGCCATGATGAGACTCTCTGGGAAAAGAACAACTAATTTTATTTTTCTCAGTTCTTGCTAGCTATGCAAGTAAAAACAGCTCATGTAAATTAATATGAGATTTTAGTTGGGAAATGCACAGCTTGAGTTTGTGGGAAAGCTCTTACACTTATGTCTGATCAGCAATATGGTTTTCTGTTTTGTGATCACAACTTTTCTGTCTGTCTCATTTTTTAGTGAAAAGCCCTGCTGTTTTCTTCCCACATATAACAAGTGTTACGTCCCCCTAGGCTATAATATTAAACATCCTGACACACACTTGTTTCAGTTCCCTTGATGGTGCTTTAGACTGAAATGGGTTTCCTCCAAGCTTCGGTGAGATAATGTCATTGAGCTTTCTCCACATACGGTATAATTAACATCTAAATTTTTTAAAGAACAAGTAGCAGGCCAAAATAATAAAGCATTGTTTAAGATTTAATGAAACAGTAGCATCAGTTTCAACACTTCTCTTATTAAATGAACTTTGCTATTTATTCTGCCAGAAACTACTGTTTTAATAAAGCAATGATCTTTTCAGGAATGACAGAAGTTCCTCAAAAAATTGAAATAGTGTTATTTTTTCCACTCTTATTTCTACATATATTTCTGCAGTGTCCAGTATTATTCAATAAAATGAACATGAGTTGAATTTATCATGAACAAGACCTTAAAAAAATGAGTTGCAAGACACAGAAATATATTAAAATTTATATAATTTTATATTCAGTTTCAAGTATTAATATACTTTAATATATTTAAGAAAAGAATGCTGTGTCCCACCCAGCCTCTTATAATATTACATCATAAGAGGCAAAAGGTGACAAAGATTTATTTTGTAAGCTGTAACATTAGGCAGATATTGTTTAGCCATCCTAGGTGCTATGTTATCCCTAGTACTCAATGGTCCTATAGTTTCACAACTGAGTCAGATGTATTATGTTCATATTTGTCTAATACCACAGTTACCAGCCAGCAGTCTCTAAGGTTGAGTAGAATTGTTTTGTTTATTGGACTTGGTCATCTGGCTTACAGTTGGATATAACTAGTCTAACCAATAGGGATTCTGCAAATTCTTTCTTCAGTCTCCTTTCCTTCCTACTCTCCTTCTCAGCCTCCCAGAAAAGTAATTACCAATGAGAGAACTTTGTTTAAGTCATACTTGGCCAGAGTGAACCTTTTTAGCCTGACAAACAACACTTGTCAGCCTAGTCCTAGTCCTTCAAACAACACTTGACATTCATTACACTGGATCTGGACTTGCTATTATTTCCTAAAAAAACAAATTGCTAATCTTTTAAACTTTTAAACTAAGTTCTACAAAGCTACACAAAACTAACAAAATGAAACAAACTACAGCTCATAAGTTCTCCATTCCCTCCAGTTCTATCTTAACAGAAGCGAGCAATAACCATTCAGTTTCCTGGAGGCTTGAAACCACCACCCACTCTATTTTGGCTATGGCGATGAGAATAATTGGCCATTGTAGTAGCAGGCTGCAAGATAACCAGATGACTTCACATTGTATCTTTCCTTGACCAGTCATGTTTCAATAATTAAGTGGAATTTAAATATTCCTTTCTCCTCTCCCTAAGAGTCACTTTTACAGTTCTGATGCAGCACCAAGTACTCAGTCCTCAGTCCATGCTGTTTTGCCCTGCACGTCACAGAAGCTGTCCAAAACTCTACTGGCATATGGGGCAGAGGAAGACACTATAGCATATCAGATTATTTACCTAAGCAACGATATTGAAAAAATATTGAGCTTTAACAGTTAATGCAGTATTCAGACCTTAAACCATACCAAAAAGCTGAAACATGGACTGTTTACCTATTTTCAACACTGAAATCTGTAGACATTTTAATATCCTACTATTCAGCGACCAAATTCAAAATTTAGAACTGTGCAATTATTTGACCTTAGAGGTTCTGTTCTAAGGACACTATTCGATCTAGTTCTAAAGAATGTGAATGGAAACACTTCAGTTTTCTTCAATCAGGGTTTGACTTTTTTAATAAAAAGTTGTATTCATTAAATAGAGTTCATTACTACCAGACAGCACCAGAAGTGTGCATGGTTACCTTAAGGTAAACAAAATAAATGTGCATCTTTCTTGAAAACATTACAATGCCTCAGGTTTAGTACCAGTTGCTGAGTTCAATACAGTTTGCTATCTACAGAAAAAAAAAAAATTATGAACACATGAAATGCTTCACAGATTTGTATCTTTAAGCATTTCTAGCAACACTAAGAAGTCACATCATTTTGGAGAGTTTATGAAAACAAATTTTGTGGAATTTGAAGTTATGTGCTCTTCAATTTATGGTATAGTATCAAACTGGGCTGAAAGCCCCAAAAAAGGAAAATAAAAAGGAGAGAACATACTCTAAATATTTTAAACCCTCATGGTAGATAAAATGATAGAGTGACAGAGTACATCTATAGTCTTCAAGAATCACTTACAGAACATATTTGTATAAGTGTATGTGAATCAGTCACATACAGGATCTTGCTGAGCTAGGGGTGATATAAAAACTGATAGATTGTTTCTCCATAAATTTAAAGAGTTAACCAATTTTGTACTATCACAGCTTTACCTAGGATCACACTTTCACTTCCAAATAAATAATTGTGGACTTGTGAAAGTTTCTACTGCTTCTATAGCAGCAACTAAAATAGTATCTGCTTATTTGAAGCTTATGTACTGTGTGTTACCATCCTTTAAAAAGATACTCATAGTGGAGCAGGAAATAAGGTTTCTTTTTCACTTCTGTTGTCTTCTGCACTAAGTCAGTGATATTCTCCAAAAGAGGGAGGTGGGGATCCAGACAAAGACAATGTCTAGTGAGAGAAATGCTTGGGGAACCAGCTGGGAAAGCAGAAGACACATACCAAACAAGAACTTGAAGTATAAGCAGATACCAGTCAACTTTGGAGAAAAGCAGACATACAGCCAGACTTCCAGTGTAGCATCAAGAAAGACTTAAAAGACTGGCTAGAGATTGCTGCAACCCAAGAACCCACTAAAGGTTTCTAGATTAAGGTCAAAAATTCATGCGTATGAATCAGGAAGGAGATTTGTTTCTAAACTTCTTTACTTTTGCTCTGTTTTTACAGAGTTTTCTTTATGGCCTTAGGTTGTGTTTTAACAAAAAATATCTGCAGTTTTTTTGGAGAGGAAGCTGAAATAAAATCTGTAAGAAAAAGGCGCAGAAAGGTCAGCTTCAATGATCAACTTGCTGTGATCAGCTGGTCTAGTTGCCATTCCATTAATAATGCAACTATTAAAACTTATTCCCTTACACCTTATTAGTTCAGGTGATTTTATGAGGCTTAGAAATTTTCAAGAGTGAAGAGTGTGACAGTTTTAACCTTGTAAAACACAAGCTCATTGGATATGCAAGAAAAAAACTAAACAGACAAATCAAAAATAGTGTGATCTTACCATTTTTGACAGCAGACAGTCAATTGAAAATTGGTTTATTAGCCATTTGGATTCAGGAATGGTAAAACTGCTCAGCTATCACAGTAGAGCTGTAACAATCTTTATAATAAATGAGGCAGAACAGTACTCATGCTACAGTCAGTGTTTATAATCTACTTCAGTGCAAGGATGCACTGTGATATCTACAAATCTAGAACTTTTCTCAGCAATTTTCCCAATTTAGCTTAGGGTGTCCCCTAAAATATGAATCCAAGTAACTTGTGTTATTAGACAGCTGTGCATACAGATGTGAACTAGAGCATTATTTTAGGCTATCATCACAGAGTACTCATAGTTAGATACAACTCATTCACAATTCCGTTCTTTAGCTATATTATCAAAGCACTGCTAATGATTACTGAAAAAAAAAAAGAAAAAAGATAACATTAAAAAGAAATCTCAATGTCTGTATTTTGGTCTACTGAAATAAAAGTGAAATAAAAGGAAAGCAAAGGCTAGCAACTGGGTATTAGGGCACTAACTCCAATGTAACCTCATTATTCTAGACATTTATTAGCTTTTTTGTGTGTGTGACTGAGATATAAATATTCCTTCTTAAAAATAATAATTAAAAAATTAATTTCCCCATCGATCTTTTGATGACTTACGTCTCCATACTCACTGCTGATTTTAATGTCCTGCTGCTGTCTGTGCAACCACTCAGTTATCTCTTAATTATGTATTTGACTAATTGCTTTATTGTTTTGCTGCATATCTTCAACACAGATTTATGAGATTTTAGTTCCATTGCTATCTTTAAACATATGAAAATCCATATGCATCTCTGGAAATTTCAAGGGACAAATGCAGTGTAGTCCAAATCAAATTTCAGCCTTGCTGTAGACTCTTCCGGATGTTGGAAATATCTACCTGTGAATAACTAAAAAGAACTGGCACCTCAGGCTGGAGATTTATGTTAAGTGTAAAAGTTCCAGCCGAGATCACTATAACCTTTTATTGTGCAATTTCTAACCAGTTTATTATCTGTATACCTCTTCTGCTACTAATGCTATATATTGAAAAAGCAGGACATACAGGATTCAAAAACTAGTATGTAGTCAACTTGTTATGCAGTTCCTAAAGTTATGCCAGAATGGATCATTTATACTTCAATATTACTAACAATAGCTAGAATTATTAACTGAAACATCTAATGAAGTAGCTTATTTCATAGTATTGAAATTATTACATGTATTACAAAAAAATATTGTGGAAATGAAATATGACTAAACTAAATGAGAAGATGCAAGACATTAAGACAGATGTAAGACAGCTCACAGTGTAAGATCTTGGTCTCGCTCACCTTAAATGAAGGGACTCTGTGTAGAAAGATTAGGCAGCATAACTAGTAGTAGTGTAATTCTGTGGCTTAAATATAAAAAAAAGACTGTGAGAATGGCAAAGAAGAGCAAGATTACAGCAGAATATAAAATGCAGGTAATTAGTAGTGATTTGATGAAATAGATATATAAACAAGTTTGTGCCACAAATCCTTTTTTTTTTTTGTTCCTTCTTTTTCTTTTTTTAATGCTAATTTCTAAAATACTTCACTTTTCTGTCATTGATGGAAAAGCTGAATCTGAAAAGAATAAGAAGATAATATTGGTTTTAGAAACTAATAAATAAATTTTAAGAAAAAAAGTTATTTAATATTCAATTTATAATTAACAAAATGTATTTATTAAATTTCAGGAAAGTTTTGCTGCTATTTGAAAATATTAAGAAAAGAGGGAAAAAAAACATTTGAGCAGAGTGGTGCCATCTGAGCACATTTCTTATTTTTTCTGTTTGCATGGGATAATCTGTTTGCATGGGTGACATATTTTGCTTTCTAAAGTAATGAATTATTGTCCAATTTATGCTGGTTGTATTTTTCTTATGAGAGTTTGTGACAGATGCACTCCTTACCCAGCTCAGCCTGACTTCTCACACATAGCCCTATTCAGGTGTTAGCTACCACATTATCTGATCCTGGTAGTTGCCTCCCTGATTTCTTACCCCACTCGAACATTAACCATCAATAAGAGTCCTGATGGCTGCATCCTGACGGGAAGATAAGTCTAATTGTGCATACACCAGCCAACAGCCATTTCTGAATTGAAAGAATGACTATAAGTTGATCTTATCCCATAAATATGGGGACAGCCCAAGAGCCCATTGAGCTCTCCTTGCATGGCAGTGGGCTGCATACCAGGATCTCCCCTTGAGCAGAGACACCTCTCAAGGATACTCCTCAGGGTTAAGAGATCCTTGCCACTACAGATTTGTGTTAAGTGACTGTAGTGTGTTCTCTCTCTTGTGAACTTGTAAGCTTTACTTTGTAACTGTGCACAGATCACTTAGAAACCGTTGATCGGGTCTGGGACTAGGACTGGGTCCAGCCGCACCCAGACTCCTCTCAGGAGTTTGGAAAGCAAGGGGGTCCAATCTGAACCTCGTGACCAAATGGTAGGGTGTCCTTGGTAATTCCATGTAATATCTTGAACCTCCATGCAGTAAATAATAAGTGACCTTTCCATAGAATCTCATGAAACCACTGTCATTATCAATAAAACCTATTAGTATTTCTTTCCCACAAGTGAAGTGCATTGCGACACTCACCCCCATCACCACTCGTTCTGCGACAGAGTTTTCCTCTGATGTTTCAGACTTTGGAAATGATAAGAATTCTAACATGCATTCACTGTAAGTAATAAAAAATAAGTAAATAAAGTTTTTTCAGCCTGAAATGTTTTGTACTGTAGAAAGTTTTATTCTGTTCAACTGTCTGAAATTCACATCAATAAGTCAATAGTTACATTATCTTTCATATGTCAAAATAGCTTCAGGACATTTTAAAATTAACTTTCCGATTATATTTACTGATTTCAAGATATTCACTATTTTTTTTTTAAATAGACAGTTTTCATATAAACACGCGTTTTCCAGTACAATACATTTAAAAGCTTGAGATGAAATAGCACATATTTTATTACATTAACTGGAAAAAAACTGAAAAACATTTTAAGCAATAATTATGTTTCCAGCAAAATATTCAATTTCTATAATTCTTCTTTAGCTTGCTAATTAAGCTGCTAACATTTAAAAACTTTTCAACAAAACTTTTGAAGACTAGGACTAAAATTTGACATTTCATTTGCATTACTTAGCAATAAGGTGTAGTATAGTTTGCCTTTAAATTGCCTTAAATAAGTGAAAACAATTCTGAGGTACAATGTTGCTATCAAAATGCTGCCTATATCAAATTAAAAGATCAGTCCACTCCTAAAAATCAATATAATAATATAATAATATTAAAGCACTTATTGCTCCACATCAGTATAATCATAGTGAGGATTGTTTTACTATCTGAAACAAATATTAAGTGCAAGGGTTTTCTGAAATGGTCCTAGAAAATGAACTGAAAATTAGACTGCAGTTCTGAGTCTTTTTAAAATATATTAGGACATAACAGATGTCTAAAGAAGATTTCTATTGTATCTATTTTTTCAATCAAGCTTCTAAGGTTAGAGTTAGTATACAATATTCTTCAGGAAATTTGTTTATTTATTTATAAATAAGTTGCTTCATGTTCATTTTCATTTGAATACCTTATTCAAAAATGTTTCTGGAAAGACCATGTATATATTTTAGTACCAATTGACAAGGCTGCAATTTATAAAATTTAGCAAACTTCTCAATAGCAGAATCCTTGGTTTAGGCTAGAGTACTTAAAGATTTGAAGATCAATACTCTGAAAATATATTAGCTGAACCATACTGACAGTAACTCAGAATATGCCACAGTTTAACACAAATCAGGGATCCCATTAGAAATAAACCGAAGGATTTTGGGGGGCAAAGTGACTACTTCTGGCTAATGGCTTCTTGGCTCTAGCAAGAAAAAGGTGACTGAAAAGGGGAAGGCAAAACCTCCTGAAGGAAACCTTGATGTGTGTTTAATTAACAATTACCAGAATGCATATTTGGAGACAGGGTTGCCATATTGTGTTATTTGCCTGGCATTCTTCATCAAATCTCTCATATGTGTTTTCCTTCTTTTTGTTGTTGTTGTTTATGAAAGTATGTGAAGTAGATTTAGATGGGTTGAACTAAGCAAATATATTAAGGGTTTATATATTCTCATTCTTGAATACCATGTTTATTTACTTGTAATAATCAGGCTAATTGAAAGCAAAGATCCCAATGTCATTATGTTGTGCACTGTGGGTAAATTTTTAAAAAGCTAGTGGGACTTGGAGAGCTACTTAAAATCTTTGTGAGCTAATCTTAAAACAACATATGCTTTTCTAAAATAGGATTTATATGGCTTCACAGCATTTTGATTATTCTGAATGACTACAAGTAATGAATACAGATAATAGTAAACTGTATTCATGTAAATGCACAAATTCCTTTCATAAACAGACTTTATGAATTGTATGGGTAGCCCTTGTGTTTGGTTATCGTCAATGCTTTATGCAGGATTCTGTAAGGCTGCAGCATCTATCTTGAAATATTGAATTAATCTGTAGTCTGGGGGACTTTGCTTGTTTATTTTGTTGCCTTAAGGAGGAAGACATAGCATTATCCCAAAATCTTTTCATTAATAAAAATAAAATGATAGTTGACCCCATACATTGTTATAGATATTATATTTTTTATTTCACTGTATTACGAGCTTCTATATGCTTTTCATTTAATACCATTTAAATCCTCTAAATAAATTTTCTCTCCGTACTTTATAGTTTTATGTGATAAAGTACTTACTTTTACTCTTTAATAGATCTAATACTTGAGTTTATTTTTCCAAAGCTTCTTGAATATGAGTTTTCTAAAACATACTCCCCAGATGTATATGGATGAAACTGGTGGACGTTAGCAATCCATTTTAGGACATAAAAATAGAGGAAACACAAATAATTTCAATAACTGACTATCTTTCTTAGAAGCAAAATATCAACTACAATCATAACACTATTAAACTCCTTGAATGTATTGAAAATTTAACATGTTTTCCAGAACTCAAATAATGAATAGAATAAAAAAAAGAATAAAATGAGAGTCAGCTTTCATATGCAAAATGCTATGCTCTATTTCCATTGCAACAATTTAAGCATTTTTATATGAAAAGATGTCAACAAAGCATGTCATACAAAGACTTTAACAACGGCACTTCTTATTTACAACCAATCTCAAATTACCAATGTTCAGTGTCTTTCTCATTAGGAGTCAAATTTAAAGAAGATTTTTTCCCATTACTACATTCCTAAAGTACCTAAGGTATAAAAGCAAAACTTTTACCAGCCAACCTGCTTGAATATTTTCAGTCACTCCAATGACTGGCACAAGCTCTTTCTTAATGTTAAATGAAACTGTATTGCATATTAAATAGTCTGTTCTTTATGAATATATTTCTCTAAAGTAATTTATATAGTTCATCATAAAGACAGTAGTTAAACCAAGTAGCTTACCCTGTCAATCTTTTAATTAGTATTTAGATTAATCTGTATTTTTTATTTCTTTGATCATTTGGAATCTAAAAAGCTTGTATACATATAGAAATCTATTTTATATGAAGTGTTCCTTATTGTCAAACTCCAAATTTACAAAATATTTTTTAATCGTCACAATATGATCTTCTTTATCGGAGAGTATTATTGCATGTCCACTAATTTTATAATGGTTTCTAATATCACAAAATATTTAAAACATGCATGTGACTGATTTGTGCCTTAAGGAACTCATAGGGAGTTTCTTTATGATGTTTATATGAACAACAGATAAAGATTGGCAGGGATTTTCCTAATTATTTTTTCCTGTGAACAAAGAAGATTCTAGAACTTGTCTCAAAGTTTATGAACCTGTATGTGCAAATACAATGATTGCAAAGAATTAAAGCTATGAAAAGCAAAATGTAATTTATAGACTCTCTTATGTAGGCAACTAGTGTCTCTATGGAGTACATTGACTTAAAGCCTTTAAATATATTCAGCCTTAAAGTCTTTAAATATGTTAAATATGTCCAATTTATTTTTTGGGAATACTTAATAATTATTGCATACCTATATTTAAAAATATTATGGTCATATGAAAACAGTATTACTAAAAACAGTGAAGAAAAATGGAAACCTCTAACAAGAAAATAGCATATTATACTATGACAGCATCACTAGTTATCATTACAGATGTTGAAGACTTCCAACATGTGAATTAATTTTAATGCCTCCTATCAAGTGGAGAGTGCCTTCAGCTCCCATTAACTTTAACTCTTCAGCTCCCATTAACTTTAACTAGCACTCAGCATCTTTTTGACTGAGTTCCATAAAAGAAAGTTGATTTGCAATATTGAATGCTAGAAATAATTTGGAAAGAGTAGACAACACAGTCATTTGTCTCTATGGAATTATCAAATGTCTAAATAAAGCAATAAAGGAACAATATTTGTGTGTCTATGAACAAGTCTGTGTGTGTATGTAAATCATTTTTGCTTTATCTAAGTCTTATTGAAGTTCATTTCCCACATATGTTATCACAGTGTTATCATGCTAATTTATTCCTCCACAATCACCTTAATTCTCAATAAAGTCTTTCACTGGAGATACAATTTTGAGCCTTGACCATGCAAGTGCCTGCTCTAAAGTTTATGAAAATTAAAAAGAAAACTGAATCACAACAGATTTTTTATATATATTTTTAAAAGCAATATCCAGCTAATATGTTAATTCATCAATTAATTGATATCAGTTAAAATTTATTTATTTTATTATTATTATTACA
>VZSV01000238.1:352623-365971 GCA_013398735.1 Nothocercus julius | reverse complement strand
GGTATATCTTTCAAAGAACTGCATTTGAAATAATGTGGTAATAGAAAGGTTAACAAATATAATATTAAGCAAACTGCTGCTAAACATATAAATCACAATTAATGATAAGGCACAATAACAAAGGACTTTGTCCCAACATGTATTATTTGGAACTAGTGGCCCTTGTTGTTTCCCTTCTCTTTTATTTGTTAATTCAGTTTGTTAAACTGCCAAATTTCTACTATGCTTTATAAATTATGTATACCACTTACAGTAAATTATTTTTCATTTCCTGTGACATTTACCTGAAAAGAAATACTTAATTTATACATAAACTCTTCTTGTTGTTATTGCTACTTATTGTTTTTACCCTATGAATTTAAAAGTGTATAGATAAGAAAAATGCAGGCCATGATGTCTGCTTCATGGCTGAGATAAGAACAATGTAAGAAGTGTGTGAAAGCAGTAGATAGTGAAAATATATAGTATGTTCAGCATAGATGTAAAGCAGAGCGTGCACCCCTAGAGTAAAGAAAAGGCTGAGACTGCAGGGCTCAAAGCTGTGATCTGCTTCAAGAACAACAGAACGACATACTATCCCTTGTTTGGTTCATCTGACAGAGCCACAAATTCATTTGTTTTTTGTCTTCCTTGCTGAATTAACTTCACAAATAAAAAGTATTGAATCATGAACCAAATCATAATAGCAAATCACTTTGCAGATGTGATTTTTTTTTGCCAATGAAGATTGCATATATTTTCTTCTGTAGTGGCACAGACTGGAGAAAAAAAAAAAAAAAGAATAGAAAAAACAAACAAACAAAAATACAGTTAGGAGTTTTTATATATAGTGAAATAGATGAATTGTAGTCTTTTAGTACCAGAAAGCTGAGATCATATCTTCAAAAGCTCTCTTATTCTAGCAGCTCCTTTTGTCAAACTACTGCTGTAGAGACAAGCTCTTGTAAAGATACAGATTTGGTTATGGAAGCAAAGCACTTCTGAAAATCAGCTTCCAGTCCTTGTCTTATTTAAAAAAAAAATTGAATGCTTAAAATGTATTAGGAAAGAAAAAGTTGATAACAGAATCCTGCAATTTGTCTCACCTCCTGAAATTCTGCAGACTCACAATCTATGAAACATGAATTCCAGAAGATATTATCTGAAAACAACATCTGATACAATGATCATCTTAGAAAAAAAAGTCAAGATTCATTCAGAATTGTTAAATATGGGGAAATATTGAAGAATGAGTTGGAGATAATCAGAAATAATACTAAGCAAAAGAGTGAGTTTTAATCTCTCAATCTGTCAGCGTATGCAGGACTTCAGCAGTAGAAGGCTACCAAATGTTCAGAGTAGTAAACATGAAATCAGTGTAATGCTTAACATGTTTGACCCTACTTAAAAAATAAAAAGCTGAATTCTCTACAAGTTCCCATTTATAAGTGAATTTCAAGTGCATCTCTCTGCTCTGCTGAAGCTACTGCTGCAGTCTAAGCATGAGGTAGAAACAGTGGATCAAAATAGCATGCCAAAGCTATGAGCCATTTCGTCGGAGAGTGATATATACTTCACAAAACTAACAGGCATTAACTGCATCCTCTTGTTGTCACAAGCCTTTCTGCTTTTGCTTCATGTTTGTTTCATATCAGTCAATCATATTCTACCCCATAAACGAAGCCATTAAAGTTTTTCATTTAAGTCATTATGAGAGATCACCTTGCACTCTTTTAGAAAGTTCAGATTCTGCAGTGTCTTAGCATGTTGATCCCTTTCAGGATCCAGGTGCCTTGTCTACTCTGGTGTTAACAAATGATGGGAGTTTTACTGTTAGAAATTATTCCACTGGTTAATTCAACAAAATTTCAACAAACATTTCCTTAAATTCTTTCTATATTTTTTTTCTCCTTTCCCATTATTATCATATATTTACTTAAGACATATTCCTTTTCACTATCGCTGAATCACAGACTCACAGAATGGTTGAGGTTGGAAGGGACCTCTAGAGATCATCTAGTCCAACCCCCCTGCTCAAGCAGGGACACCTACAGCACGGGGCACAGGATGGCATCCAGGCAGGTCTGGAAGATCTCCAGAGAAGGAGACTCCACAACTTCTCTGGGCAGCCTGTTTCAGGGCTCTGTCACCCTCACAGTCAAAAAGTTCTTCCTGTCATGGAGATGGAACTTCCTATGTTTTAATTTATATGCATTACCCCTTGTCCTGTCACTGGCCACCACCCAGAAGAGCTTGACCCCGTCTTCTTCACATTCTCCCCTCAGGGGTGCAACTTTATCTTTCATTTTTCAGTGTTATTGATCTAAAAACATATATGTATATAAAAGTGATGGTCCCTCTCATTTTTTGCTTAACCAAATAGCTGTATGCATTTCCACTTTGGTTGATAGTTTTAATCTCCAGTCCTGAATGAATCCTTCTTGCTTTCTGATAACTTTTTCTGTTATTCTGTAAATTATTTCTGTTTCCTTTGTTTCCTTTCCTTTCTTCTTCTTTTTTTTTTTTTTTTTTTTTTCCACATAATGAGAAATTCAGAAATTAATCAAAGATACCTACTTATTTATTGAGTGGCAGTTTTACATTATATTTTGTGTTTTCATGAATGCTATGGACAGAGTGCAGTATGACTCAGGTCTACAGTTACAAGTCTTCTACAAGTACCTGGCTGAATCTACAGATATGGCTGCAGTTATGAGTTTTTTTCCACCTTTGCTTTAATCTGGTTTGTTAAGAGCAAGCACCAGAAAGGAAATAGTGTTTCCATATAAGAGCTGTGGATAACTGTCCTAATAACCCTTCTGAAAGTGTTTCATAGATGCTGGTATCATTTTTTTTACAATCATTTGAGACAGACATTGCATATATTCGTAAATCAACATCAAACCTAACACTGAGTAATCAGAGGAATCAATTCTATTACCCTTCTCAAGTTGCCAAAATCTTTATGAGATAATGATATTTCTCAATAAGCAAGATTTTCAAAGCATCTAGTTAATTTCAAAGTAAAAGAGGCATGGAAAAGGATTATATATTTGTGTATGTATGTGTACATTTATAATGATAAGGCGTCCTTACAGACTTAATGCAACATTAAGTGAACAAATGAATGAATAGAAGGTGATATATGAATATATCCATTATTAAATATATGCACTGGACAAAACTGGGCATATACTGCAGCTGTTGGCTATATTCTGATTGCCTGGTTAACATCAGAGTTAATGAGTATTATAAAGAGTTCTTAAACTGTTTAGATATTTCCCTATTGCTTTACACCATTTGACTTTGTCTTCTAAATTGTCAGTGGCATTCAAGCGCATTAGGATCATTTTTTACCATGCCTTTGAGGACCCCTGGTATAATAACTTAAATTACTTCAAAAGTTTTTGGCCCCATATGGGAGATGAAATCAAAGTTTCCAACATCTTCACAAATACTTTGTTTAAATATGCTTCCCGTTGTCTCTTCATCATCTAATTTTAAATCTGAAATGTCTGACAAGAGTGTATTAATTCACAATTCATCAACCTCCTATTATTCTCCAAAAGCCAGACTTCTAAAAGATAGCTAAAGTCTTATTTTGTCGTCTGCATGAAGCATTCACCTTTTCAGAAGAGTTCAGTGATCTGAGACAGTTGGTCTCATGTTACACATGTATGCTTTACACTGAGATATTTGATTATTCGTTTAACTGATTTTTATGGTGTCATGGTCTGTTAAATGTCCAGGCACCTACATGGGAGCTGTAAATAGCAGATTTCTTCAAAAGTCTGGTCCATGATTCTTTTGAGATAAGTTGATGTCTATATGCTCATCCTTCCAAAGTTCTACCTAGGCTTATATCTCCAGTATATATTTTAATAAACCTTCACATTTTTCCTAGTCATATCAACATTTCTTTTCTACGTGTCCTTCTAAAGACAGTTATTTAAGAAAAAGAAAAAAAGATCATCGAGGCCATTTTTTTATTCAGAATTAATTTGATATTCTTCATTTATTAACTGCCCTGTTTTCTTTCTATTACTTTTTTTTTCCATCTGAAACATGTCTTTGTTCTTGTTATTATCATGTTTTCTAACACACATATATTCTTCTTTTTGAATTAAAAATAGACAAATGTTCTTCTTTAAACTCATTGTTTTCTTCTATACTACTGCACTTATTTTTCATCAGTATTACTGTCATCTTTCAAAGTGTGCTAGATGACATTTTTGCCAATTCCACTTCATTTTTTTCTAAGATTTTAGTATATATGAAAACTTCCACACTGCTTATGTCCTGCTTTTGCTAAAGACTCAGTGAAGGTTGCTCTGTTATTTGAAGTGTAAAATAAGTTATAGATTTCTGGCTGGCTTGAAGAGGGGAGCTTGGTGGAGGGAGATATAGAGGAGAGATGCAGATGAGTCCAATGTAGCATTTAGTGGTAAAAAAACATGGAACATTATAGAAGTTCTGTATTTGTCTCCAAAGGCTGAATAAAGACAAGTACATAAATTTGCTATGAATGAGGAAAAACCTCAAAACATTTGTCTTTTTCTGTGGTAAACAGAATTCGTAACAAAGATTTATTTTTAAATATGCCGATTTCTAGTTCACACTCAAAAACAGAATAGAAAGCAACAGAAGTGGGTGGAAGAGAAGAAATGATCCTGAAGCTAATGTGCTGCACACATCACTAAGGACAAACAAATCTCTCTGAACAGGAATTCTTGATTCCAATGACAGATCTGACAGGAGGTATAAAATGTCTATACGTATTCAAGCAAGCAGACATCCAGAGCATTATACCTGAAATCCTCAGCATTATTTTGTCCTGGAATTACTTTCTATTTAATCTATATGGAAAGCACTTTCAAAGGCTCAGACACTAAATTCTAGTACTTTTTCTCATTTTGAGCTGAAAAACTGTGTGTTTAAAGCTGAGCTGAGTAAGGGCAAGAATGTGCTCTCACCAAATCTCACAAACACTCCATCCACTAATAGATAACAGATGTTGAAAAGCTTAATAGCAAATGACCAATGCAATGACAGAGTGAGCAGAACAACTCTGGAATTGCTATTACTTTGGTGTGCTCAGATAAGGCCCCTAAAGATGCCAGTGAGTGAGGCAGATAACAAATGCTGAATGCCTGATCAATTCCTTCCTCCTCTACAGTATGAAATCAATCTGCACTCAAATATCTTAAGAGGCTTTCTAAAAATTTAGGGACCCTGGAAGGTCCTCTTTTCAAGGAAGGGGCAGTCAAGGTATGACTACTGGCAAGATCCTAAAGAAGTAGAGTCAGACCATATCCTCTCTCCTTTCCAAAACTATATTCTTCTTCATGCAGAGACCATTACTCACATTTTCTGGGTCTTAACCACTTCTCAAGGTGTGTGACAGGCTATAGAAATGACTGGCTAAGCTCAAATGACATACTACACTTTGTTTCAGATGTCATCCTGGACCTCATCCTCTTTCAGTCTTCTCTGATAAGCTGTATTCTTGAAATACAGTGTGCTAATTTTGCAGACCAGCCTTCTGCTTGCCATCTCCAATTTTCTTCTGATGAGTTGGACTTTAATGGTATACCATATATATGCTTGCTGATATTTAGGTATATGAAGTTAGTACTAGCAGGATTATTTTTGTTTTAAAGCTCTTATAACTGTGAAAGATATGCTTGATTAAATATCCTGGTATTATCTGTCTGAATTACATATATATATATATATATATAATGGAAACAGAAAATACTCCAAATACGTCAAGTTAACATGAACTTAATTTATGAAACAGAAGGAAAGGGAAATTCAGAAGAGATAGATGAATAAAAACGGAGCCAAAGTACGACATTTTCCTTCAGTTAGAATACGTTCCTTTGGTTAAAGTACACTTCGTGTTGGTATCTATCAGCATTGTCAGCTACTGTTTCAGAATATTTTTATTATCAGAATATTCCGGCTTCTTGTTTTTGTTCAGTTTTATTTTCCAGTGTATTTTATAGCAGTTTTGGAACTTGCCCTTTTTATAATTACTTTGGAATATATGCTGCTGACAACAGAAAAACAAGAGGAAAAGAAAGCAATAAAACTCTTTTCAGAAAATAGCTTTTGTGTTACTTTAGTTTTAGGACCAGTGCAGTTACTTTAAATATTAATGCTTTTCTAATGCCATTTGTGCATTGGGAGTTTGGCTATTTAGAAGTATCTCTTCTTACTAAAATATTAACATTTGAGATCTAAAGAAACACTGAAGCTTGTATAAATTCATCCAGGGATGGATGAAGCCGGAATCCAGATGTCAGGGCTGTGCAGTCACCAGGCCGCCACTGCTCCTATGGTGTGGAGCATGAATCAATCACTGCAGTGTATTAACAAGATAGCTTCAATCCTGTTACGCTGTCTTCTGTCTTGTCTTCATCTACATCTCTACGTTTTCAGAACAGTGTGAGATCATTTTCATCATATATTGATTACAATGGTAGACTTTCACCAGAAACAGTTTTTAAAAAGTCTTAACACATAATGGCTGTACTGACTTGCCTCAATAGTTCACATTCATTTCCACACCCTGTCCAGGAACAGAATTAGGCTGTAGGATTCAACTCACCTAACTCTACAATCTGTAACATACTCTTTTACAGAAACCTGGGAGCAATCATATCAGATGTCTGCTTTGGGGTGCAATGAAGCACATATTGAAAGTATCTACAGAAAAGAAATATCTCTTCTCCCCAAAACCTATAAAGGTTCTGGGTGGCTAATTCATATAGAGTCTGCCTTATATTGGCAGTTAGGCAAAGTGAACCCCATGAAAATTATCTAGGAGTTTTTTTGATTGTTTGTTTTGGTCAGAAAGCCTACAGATAACTGAAATCCTTACACTGACGAATAAATCCACAGACCTATAAACACACATCCATCAGTTGCCAGTAGGAAGAGCTTATTTGCCTATTAGCTGTTTGTAGTTTGTAGTTACAGCTTTACACAGATTGTAGTTACTTCTTACTCAATCTGTGATAGTAGTTTTCAGCCTGAGTTAGGGGCTTGATGTATGTCAACAGTGACACCAAGAAGACACTTTTCTTCTGAAAATTCAATGCTGCAGTGTCCCACACTGTTTGGTATACAAAAAAAACTTGTGCAGACTTTAATGAGCAGGATGACAGACAACAGGAAGAAAAAAAATGGAGAGTGTTTCAAAAATGCCTGTCACTATTGGAATGCCAATGATTTGAGTGGATTTAGTTGTTATCACATGAAGCATATCTCTGTCTCTTTCTCTTTAAGAACAGAGCTTCAATTTTACCAAAGCTTGTTTCAACAAGACTTTTAAATCCCACTTCCCTTCCTTTTAATATCTATCTTTAAGGGGAGTTTTCAAAAGCACTGTGCATTTTAAGAACAGAAGACTTTTGTGGATTCTGTGTCATATTAATATGATAATTTTCTCTGGTATTTGCATGATCCCAAACCACACAACCACTTTCAAAAATCTCACACCAAGTAAATTACAGCATATTATTTCAATCAGTTTTTTAAGTCAGGGATTTGAAAAGTAAGGAATAGTAGGGAACAAGGATTAGTACTGTATGGCTAGAAAGGCACGTAGACAGATTCTTTTAGGATCTCCACAGGATTTTGTCTACCTTATTGGCTGAAAAATTGAGTCACAATTATTACATTGAAATATAGATTGTCAGGACTCCTGTAAGAGTCAGGAGTTTATTCCTGTCACTGAGTTCAGAACTTGTGAGATCTGGGAGCCCCTTATGATAACTCGTTGATGGAAACCATCTTTCTTTTTCAGAACTTTTTACTATGTGTGAATTGATTTGGAAATGAGAGCCCAAACACTGTAAATCTCTAACTGCTGAAGCTCCTTTCAGGTCTCAAAAGGTTGTGAAGGATGGAGGGAAACAGTGTGAGTGAGCATAATCTTTCGAGTTGGGTTTTAGGCAAGCAAACAAGAAGTCCCAAGACTGAAGCTGAGTAGCGTTCTCAGATCTCAAAGTACAGATTTAGCCTAAATCCTTTCAGGATCTGTCTGAGCTTTTCTTGTTATCCCTTTTTTCCAATTTAGAAAAGAAAAATACAGTTCTATTTACTGTTTAAGTACGTGGTGGTAGAATCTATTCAATCTTATGAAATCCTATGAAAGAAGTGTAGTAGGGAAAGGGAAGGGAAAGCAATATCCCTGTGTTGCTCCTATTCTCTTCTCATCTGGTGGTACTAATAACCTCAAGACAATTTTTTTCAGTGACCTGCTCTGTGAAGAGTAAATTCAGAGAAATAAAGAGAGACATGAAATAAAACAGGGATGCAAAGAAGACAAGCAAGAGAATGAGAAAGAAGAGCAGTGATGGTTCTGGGAAAGATGGCAAATTAAAAAAGGTCTTGGAGCAGCTATACTCCAAGTGTAAAGACTGTTAGCAAGTGTTTTAAATAGAGCACTAATAAAGTAACTTAGGGAGTGGAACAGATGTTTATCAAAATATTCTGATTCATTCAATTTCACAAAATGAAATTACTGGATGACTATTCTTTTTACTTTTCTGTTTCTTTCTTTAGTGCTTATGAAAAAATCCTGAAGCAATACATGCCATCAGAGTAAAGGGGTAAACCATGTATGCATAGGGAAGTCCTGAAACCCAGTGACAGCCTGAAGAGGATATCAAGACTACGTAGCTTCCTTTGTCAGGCCTTGGGACAGTTGTATCACTTGGTAATATCAAACTGATCATTAGTAGACATATTTTGATCATACAGGAACAATAAGAGATAATAAGGGAAAAAAAATGGAAAATGTGAAAGTCCTTCAGAATAGACTAACAGAAGCCTGGTCTGGTCAAATAGCGTAAGTTCAAAAATAAAGCAAAACCTCACTGAAGCAATCTGAAGTTACACAGAGTACTATTTAAAAAATCATGTAAGGAATATCATTTCATTTCAAGTTTTCATACTATAAATCCAAATATCTATTTTGCTGGTTGTTTAAGCTTGTTCTATCAAACATAGTTACCTATGGATTGCATGGTTTCTCTTTTTCCCTGTTTCCCTTAATTTTTTTCTTATCCAACATCCAAAATGATAAAACATACTTTATGATTTTGAAGTCTCATGGCTTGCATTCATTATAGGACTCTTAAGTGTGCTAGTTTCTATTTTTTATTATTTCTGAATTAGATTCACTAAAGTAAAACTCGTAATAGAGTTTTCCTGGAGAAGAAGCAAAGGCATATAATTACTTTTGTGCAGATATTGAAGCTTTTGCAGAAAATAACTGGTCAGTTAATAGTCTCAAAGTCAGAAAAGGAGCCCATACTGACAAAATCCCCATGGGTGTAAAACTCATTCGGCTCAAAATAAAGAATAAAATTCTATTTTGCAGTTGTGGAGCAGACAGCTTTAAGGCATAAGACTGCATACAATATAAGGGCCTTTTCCTTATGCCTTGTGACATCTCTAAAATATTAAGAGTGTATTTTGGCAATAACGTAATTTCTACAATTTTGTTATGATTATCTCTTACATACTGAGTTGCTCCTAGTTAGTTGCTCCAGTATTATGTACCGCAAAACTAGAGTTGTTTTTAGGATAAAAATATCTTTCTCTGAATTTTTTTTCATATGGTTTCATATGTTTTTTTTCGTACTTTCATATTCATATGGTTATGTATTAACCTGGTTTCACTTTCTGTCTGGGGTCTTTTTCTGAACAGTAGCAACATAGCTACCAATGGAAAGTAGGTAAACACAAGCTAAAGCGATATGGTCGGTTGAAAATCAGTGTAAATGTCCTCACACAAGAGTAAATGAACTTAATGAGTCTGATCTGAGTTAAATATGGATAACTACTAGAATTAGACATCTGCTCTCTTTCTTCCCTTCAGCAGCATCTCTTTCATCTCAACTCTAGTGAGCTTGACAACGCTCTTTTCCTGCTTTCATCTAGCTTTAAACAGAACTTTGCGCACATGAACAGGAGAAGATAAAGGCTCTTCTCAGGTGCTTTGTGTAGCTGAATCAGCACCACAGAAAAATTATTTTTTGTGGGTGTGAGCTGTTGTTTCTGGAATGAAGCAAGACCTTAAAATAAAAACTTACATCACAGGAGCAATCAAAAGATTTGATTCAAATTTCGTTACATTCTAGAAATAATTTCCAAAAGAGAGCTCAAAATAGCCTTGTATTTTTCCTGATTAAAAAAAAAAAAAAGTCAAGCCTAGGATCAGCCTAGTTGCTGTGCAAACATTTATAAAATAGCTAGCAACTTTCTTGTTTGACTTGCTTCTCTTGACACCTATTAATTGATTATTGTGGCTATTTGGATGGCTAGTACCTTTCAAGATCCTTTGTGTCAATCCTTTGTGTACCTATATTCTAAAAAATGTATGTAATTTTTGTGAGAATTGCTGAAATGAAGACTTGTGAGCATATTCTCATAAATAACTATGCTTTGAATTACAGTGCAGCAAAAATCATCTATGCTGAGACTTTCTATAAATGCTATTTCTTATTGGCTATGTCAGCTGACTGTGTATACTAATTATGTTTTATCTCTAACATTCCAGGATGTGTTTAGGGGAGAAAAAAAAAAAAAAAAAAGAGAGAGAGAGAGAGAAAGATTTACAATTTTACAACCTAAAAGAAAAAAAAAAATATATATATATATTTTTCACTAACATGGTCTATTTTATTACTGACAAAGGAAATATGTCTAGGTTCTCTGCAAAAAGAAAACTGAGCAATCCAGCAAAGACAGCTGATTTCAATAGTATTATGCCACAGATGAAGTCAACCCTCAGATAAAGTGATTTTTCCCTCCTGTACTGATCACAGTAACAATGTTAGCATGAAAGAAAAGAAAATTGATGAAAAAAGATAACATGTACTTGATGTTGATGGAATGCATGTTTGTGCTTAGTACACTAGAGAAATTCTCCAATAACAGTTCAACCAAGTGAAAATATTGCCCCATTTTTCTCCCAAGGTCAATGTCAATTGAGGTTACTGACTATATAAATGCTAAATACAAAAGTTTGAATTGTCCAAGGCTGCTCTGTCTTCTACACTATACTTTTCAATGTCACAGTGTTACTCAGTTACATTTAAAATTTGCATTCCTTCATCATTTATGCCATTTCTATCTTTTTTTTTTCTTTTTTTTTTTTTCTCCTACAGCTTAATAATCTTGTATTTTTTAAGGAGTGGGTGTTGCTATTATGTTGGATATTCAAGAATAAATTGTTAGGTTAAGTAATTAAAAGCAAATCTACATTCAGAAAAAGCAGCACACAGGCTCTGTGGCAGCTGTGAGGAGCACCAGTACTACCCTGACCTGGCCCCATCACCACCAGGAGTGATCCACTCCTAAAAGATTAATTTCCACACACACTGGAGCACAGAGCAGAGCAACTGGGGGGCCCCCAATAACCCAGTCAGAGACACAAGTCCCCCATCCAGTTCTCCTGGGGCTGTCCCAGGACAGCATCAACCTCATGGGCCAGGGACGAGTCCCACCACCTTGAATCAATGGAGGTAGCTCTCTGGAGAGTCTTCCCAACAGAGGAGGGTCACTGCCGAGGGGCCTAGGATACACCATGTCATGTGGAGAAAGGCATTTTGGGATTGCACAAGATTTACTGTGGAATGGTCAAGGGAGAAACCAAAGGGAGGGATCAAAGTGGTTTGGAGGAAGAAGCAGCATGGGATAACAGAGGGATAAGGACAAAAGAGGCTTATTGCATGTAAGCAGGTTTCTGGTCCATACATTTGTCTGGCCATGCCCAGCACCTGATCCTCACAGTCTGTCCTGTTTTCTCATTAAACTCAATTTCTGTCTGTTTTCTTTCATGAAGGTCTCTTTTGTGTGTGCATGTGTGTGTGCATGCAGGTGTAAGTGCCAGCAGATGGGGTGGGACCATGGGGCACAGGGCCCATGTGGCTGTGATGCCAGCAACTGGAGCGAGTGAGAGCACGCAAATTGATGCATGTATAAAGCTGGACTTGCAGAAGATGCGTTAAGTGGCCTGGAGACCAGGTTTGTGGGTGAAAGTTGAAGTCTGTGGAACCTTGCAGAGCTCTGAGAAGCCAGTGACACATTTTGTATGAAGCAGGATCAATTCTTGAGTGACTTTAGTCTCCTTCTGCCCGTGAAAGATTCGGCATACTTCTCCTCTACTTCCCTACATATATGGGATTTCTCACAGAGTAAAGAATTAATCACTGTGACTGAAGTTGACAGAATTAGGCCCTAATTAATTTGGCTGAGATCACAGAAGGAGGCAGTCAGTATCAGAACAAAAATAGGATGAAGAATCTGTGGTCCTCATTGCCATATGTAACATTGCCAAATTGGCTGCCTCTCATTTTAATTAAAAAACTGTTTCTGTCTCCTCAGTCACCTCTCCTTTTCTATTTCTTGGTCCACTTGATTGTAAGCTCTTCCACACACCACTTCATACAATGGATCGCAGTCTATGAAAGGAGCCCAAAGACGCCACCGTGTGCAGTCCTAAAGGATAAAAGCTACTGTGACGCCCCAGTGGAGTAGCCAGCTCTGGCAATAGCTGTACATACCCGCGGCCTTGGTCCATGTATAATTTGTATGTGGTTACCTGGGCGCCGTGACCATTAGTGGCTGCAGATAGAGGCACATGGTCAAAGAAAAGCCAACCTATTATTTGTAACCACCATTAGAATAAAGAAAACTCAGCAGCAGGAGTGCAAATTTGCATTTAAAATATTACAATAGCAAATGGACAATATGTTTTAAGCAAAGCGATTCTTTCTAAGGGCGAGTTTTCCCAAATTATTGAAGCATATGCAATCTACACTAGTGTATTATTAAACTACTATTTATTATAAGTATTTCTTTTCTAGTGTGAGGGGATATCTGGGGCTGCTCACATAAGTCTAGACAAATGACAGGAAGTATAATCTATTTTAATATAAACTGCCTGCCAGTCTTTCAATGGTTTTAACAGTTCATTGCCAGTGAGTAATAAAGTATGCCTTGCTTATGCTTTGCAATCACAGGAGTGTGGTACTGGTAGGATGGTATGCAAAGCAGCATGGAGCTTAGCTTGAACTAATCATATAAATATCTATCCTGATTCTTGCGAAGATTTGCAGCCTAAGGCAACTGTCGTGTCTGTTGGCTTCTATTACTTAATTTACAATACATTATTCTGCAATATTAATCCTGTGCTTTCAGCCACTATAGTGCAGACATCCACTGAGACTGGTACTGGAATAGAAAGCAAATGACTTTATTATAGGTTAAACATGGATGTAATACAATGTTTGAAAATCCAATGTGTATATATATATATATATATATATATACATATACATATATTTAA